>CM036248.1:38356109-38629565 GCA_020698575.1 Bostrychus sinensis
TCACCTATGGTCATGAGCTTTGGGTCATGACCGAAAGGACAAGATCCCGGATACAAGCGGCCGAAATGAGTTTCCTCCGCAGGGTGGCTGGGCGCTCCTTTAGAGATAGGGTGAGGAGCTCAGTCACACGGGAGGAGCTCGGAGTAGAGCCGCTGCTCCTCCACATCGAGAGGAGTCAGCTGAGGTGGCTCGGGCATCTGTTCCGGATGCCTCCTGGACGTCTTCCTGGGGAGGTGTTCCGGGCATGTCCCACTGGGAGGAGGCCCCGGGGAAGACCTAGGACACGCTGGAGGGACTACGTCTCTCGGCTGGCCTGGGAACGCCTTGGGGTAGAGCTGGAGGAAGTGTCTGTGGAGAGGGAAGTCTGGGCATCTCTGCTTAGACTGCTGCCTCCGCGACCCGGCCCCGGATAAAGCGGAAGAAGAAGGATGGATGGATGGATGGATATTTACCTAACTTCTCATATAACACAGGTGTTTTCACCAGGTCCACTCTGTTTTACTGTGACAGTGGGTACTACCAGCAGATTAATATTAAGGTGCCATGCCCCTTATGTGAATAAATATCATCCTAGCACAACTTTAATCCTGCAGAGGCGTCAGCAACTCCATACAAACACAGGCCTACTGTACGTTTACAGAGCAAACCAGTGTCCACCTCTGTGTCATCTGCAGGACACAGTATGGAGCAGGTTTATACCTCTTTCTGTGCAGCTTTAGCTCGCTGTGTGTTGTTAATGAATGCATTAGAGCACAAGTAGTGACGAGGAATGAGCGACGGAGGGCAGTGCTGTGAATAAACTTAGACAACTCATCAGCCTGATAACTTGGCTTTACTGACACAGGCTCTTTTTAAACTGCTGCTGTCTGTAGCTTCTTTTTGGAGACGGGGTTTGTAAAGGTGATGTTCTTACAATGCTGTGTGGTTAGAGCCTGTTTTTATTACTGCCACATTAGCTCAACAAACAAAGTGTAGAGTGTTTACAGACAGTCCCACCTGTTTAAGAAGCCCCTGCTCTCATGGACCCCTCTGTCCATTTCTTTTGTGGAAAGTTAAATGTCCTATCGGAGAATCTCGTGCGGCTAGTTAAATGCCGCTCGCTAAAACAGTGGGGGAGGGGCAGTGCCAGCACGCAGCGTCGCCGCTTCTGCAGTGCATTATGGGAGATGCAGTTCAAACAAGTTGAGCACAGCATTCCACCGGGCCATTATTAATATAAATTGGAAATTATCTCGCAGGCCAAAAGTAATTTAATCACGGCCTGAGTTTGACATGTATAATGTAGATGGTTCATTGTTCGTGGGAGAGGTGGAGGATCGTGGAACTGAGCGTTTTGAGTCCTCAGAATGGTTGTACCAGAGAATCGAGGATCTGACTAAAAGAACACTCATTTACCTGAGCTACTGCCTCAGGGTTTGGTGCCTGCTGCAGGGTGAGGGCTGTAGAAGCGTGTTTCCATTGTCTCACATCAACACAGCACTGTCATACACAACACACCCATCTGTGGCAAAGTGCTGCTCAATAGCACTACGACAGTGTGAACAGATGAGAAACAGATGGATCTACTTTTCATTTTTCCCTCTGCTTGGCAGTGCTCGTCCAAAATGTCTGTATGTTTAACAGTGAGTTCCTCTGTGAAGTGTGTACAATGTGTACTTTTGTCCAGCAAACACTTTATTCTAAATGTATTATGACTTAACCCTTCTGCCCCAGCAAGGGGCACAAGGGTTAAGTCATAACATTATCACTAATGTTGATATTATTTTTCCTGCTTTGTAATGAACTTGTGCCCTGATCATAAATACCAAATATTTTATTATTTTCAGAATTAAAAAAAAAAGTTGATTTTTTGAGAGGGGGTTGTTACAGCTTTGGGTATGTCAAATATTACAACAAAACATTTTTTTTTTTTTTTTTTTTTTTTTGTAACAATAAGCCACAACCACTTTTAATGGATTTTAAGGGAAGTTGTTCTTTTAGATCATAGCACATAAAAATTATACCTGAAAAAAAAAAAAAAAAAAAAATCCACTTTGCTTTTCACTTTTGAGAATATTTAAAAAAAAATAATAATAAAATAAATAAATTATATTACATAAATTCTGAAAATAATAAAATATTTGGTATTAATGATCAGGGCACAAGCTGATTAAAAGATTAATGCAAAAAAAGCTGAAAAATTATTTAACAGTATACATTTTTTATTATGTTTTGTGATGAGGACATTTTTGTCACTTAACAGTAACAAGGTAACTTTTTAAATTTGTCTGTCACTATGGCCTGACAAATTTAAAAGTCATGTGTTTGCCTTCAGTCAGGACAGAGACAGAGACAGGTTTAAAGGCCTAAATCCACTCTTTTCGCCTCCTTCTCTACATCTATCTCTGTACATCTATGCCAGTTTCAAGTCAGCGTCATACTGTGCAGGAAAACAATTAATAAGAGCATAAAACTAGAGATGTGACATTAATGAACGATCCGAATCTTTTGAACAACTCTTCATTCTGAACGACAAGAGCCGAGTCATGGTGGTGTTTTTTTTTTTGTTTTTTTTTTTGTTTTTTATTCCCGTATTGAAATGAACAAGCTTTTATGTTTGCCAACCACAAAAAAAAAAAAAAAAAAACGTAGAATAAAGCTCAAAAGAGAATCATGCGGAAAGAGATGAGGAGAGAGAGGAGAGGAGCACAGAGCACATGCTCAGACCCACATTAGTCAGAAGTCTCTAGTTGCACACAATGCCTACACTTGGGTGCATGAAAGTTTACTGTTGCCTGCTTAGTTTTTACTGACATTTTTTGTATGGACATATGTAAAGGTCACACATTTGCACATTTTGGACATATAATAAATCCTAAATGGTGGTCTCACTCTATGCAGAGTTATATGATGTTACCATTAGAGAATTTAGTTCACACATGCTCTTTTTATTATCATTACTGAATAAGACAATAATAATGTCACACCAATAGAATACATTTTATTCTGATTCAAATTATAATGTATCACTCATCCCAGTGTTTATTTTTTGAATAAACTGACTGGCTTCTTAAAACATTAAAACATTGCCACATTAAGTCTACTCAAAATTACAGTCCTGCACAACAAAAATGCCATTTTAAAATATTTTAGTCAGGGCCATATATTGAGCCGCATGAGCTGTCAGTAAAGTTTCTGTGTGTTGTCCCAGCTATAGCTTTGATGAGGCTGCTTTTGATAAAAGCATAAATCACCAATCCCAAATTATTGTCCAGAACTAAATAGGAAATTGTGGTTGCTTTAAGGACATAAACTGCTAAGTGTAGCTTCTTATATTACCCTGAACAAGCAACACTCAGACCGGGGAGCAGCAGCAGCCCACAGTGGTGACCACAAAGACGGTCCCGAAAAGACCAAGGACAAGTTTTGTTACTAAAAAGGGCCACTGTGTACTTTAATATGGGTTAATGTTTGAGCAAGCTTTGGATGGGAGCAGTTTGAATCCAGCGCTTGACTTAGAAAGAGGAGCTTTCTCACCTTGCAGACAGAAATGAGCATTTGTTATCCTGGTCCGGGCTCATCATATCCCGCAATGTGAGCGTAGCCCGTCCTTCGTGCACATCTCTCCCGGGGAAAAGCACTGTGCAGGGGGTGTGAGTCCGGGCTGAACCACAGCCACTCACTGCTGAGCTAGGCTCAGTCTGAGTCAGTTATGGCTATGGTTCTTTTACATCTCTTGTATTTACACCGATTTATGCATTGCCTTTTATCAATTTAAATATTGGGGTTGACCCTAAAAATAAACCTTTAATAATTTTTTCCATGCATCAAAATAACATAATTTTCATTCCTTATTCATTTATATGTGCATTTTCTGCTCAGAGTCAAGGCATTTTTGCCATATTTTGTGCCTCCATGGTGCAAACTCCGTGGGTGAGGCCAGGGGTGAGGATTTATCAGCAGCTGGTTGTGCATACGCCTGGATTGGAGCGGTACGCACAGATTTCATAAATTCCACGTGCCCTCCCGCGTATCCACATTTTGTACACGTTTCTACAAAACTGTTATAAATGAGGACCGTGGAGTGGGAGCAAACTGTACTCCTAAATCCTAGTCCACTGTGAGTCCTGCTTTGGTGACACCCAGAAAGTCATGACTAAGTTGCCTCTAAGTCAGCATTTAAACAATAACTGTGTAATGGCAGTAAAAGAGGTTACAGCTGACTCTCGCTGGAGACTGTAATCTGTTATTTTCATCTGCAGTGTATGTGCTTTTGCCGACTCAAGTACATACATCACATACTACATCTAACGCTGTTCTCAATGTATTACGACTTTATTTCTGTCTGTCTGTGTGGCTCTGAAGGAGTCTGTCATGTGTGTTCTCAGTCAGAACAGAGACAGGTTTAATAGCATAAATCCATTGTTCTTCTCTCCCTGTCTCACAAACAGTCTGGACTTCCTCATTATTAGTGCTACAGCAAAACTATTCATAGTCTCCCCCATACACCAAACAAAACACAGATGGACAGCTTTGATTTTTCAGTCAGGGGTCTCAGAGTTAGAGCTGAGGCACTGTTATCCCAGTGAGTGTATGCTTTTGTTGACTCCAGTACTACAGCACATTTAACTTGATTCCCTTTATGTTTTATGACTGAAGTTTGGTTTTGTCGGTGTGGAGCAAATCAAGCAATAATCTCCTAGAGATGCTCTGCTTCACTGTTTCATTAAAATGTGATGTCATGCTCCATCTGCTGAGCCCCTTAAACACCACTGAGTCTGTAGCCATGGTGGATGTCAACACGCTACTGCTAAAGATCTGTGTACAGCTCCTCTGTGTTGTGGTATCATTTTTTTTTGTACTAAGCATCAAATAAAAAAAATGAAAAATCAAACTGTTATTTGTTTTTTCCCTTTTACATTTTTTTTTATTATTTTTGTTTCCCAAACAAAAATCAATTGAACTAAAGGTACATAAACCCAACTCAAATAATCTACCCGAATAAGTAACCTAATAAATAAATAAATCCAATCTAGTGAAAACTGCTAAAGATTAATAATATGAATTTAAGTCATTTTCACTTATGCATTTATGTTGATATTTTTGCGGTGCATACAAGTCTTGCCAAGGAGCTGTTCCATGATCAAGCCTTTGACAACACATTACCACACTGTGCCGGAGGTTCTGTTCATATACAGATGACACTTTGTCTGATGTTTGTACAGTTACAGTATAATTTCCTAAAAGCCAGGTGAGCGTCCTCATCTACAGTCAGCTCTTTCTGTCTCTCTGAGCTCCACAGGCCCTATAGTGTAGAGAGAATCATTCTTTACCGTCCGCTCGTGTGGAGCTGAGCCCTGACTAACCAGCAGTATACTGAGCCGTGGGTTAATCGCTCCCCCTGCAGTGCGCCTACAGCTGCCCGGCCCTGGCAGGATATGACACACCATTAAGTGGCAGCTATTCCATAACGCTTATTTAGAGACATCTGGAGCTGAAAATATTCCTGACTTCTCCCAGGACCTCTGCAGATTAGGAGGAGGGACTCTAAAGCCTGAGCTGGGGGGACAGACAAGGAGCGGGGAGTGCACGGTGACAGAGCAGCGGAGCTAATGTCATCCCCTTCGTGACTCACTCAGAGGATAGGAATGCCTCCAGGCCTGTGGGGACATACTAGTTCTGCTGCAGACACACAGGCGGATCATGTTTTCCTCCTGCCGCTGCAGTGGAAACCTTTATGCACCAGTGCAGTTGCACTAGAGTTTTATTTTTATTTTTATTTTTTTTACTGTTGGGGTATAACGAGTCGTTAGGATATCCTTCTAAGGAACCTGATGAATCCCTGAAAAAAGGCCCTGAAAAAAAACTAGTAGGTGCCAGTAGCACCTAATTACAACCCCCATTCAAAACCACAGGCATCCAGTAATAATGCAAATAAAAATAGAATGATCTGCAAATCTTATAAAACCTTAGCCAAGGTTAACCTAGGCTTCAGTGTCACTGTGGGGAAATCTGTTCTCTGAATTTGACCCATCCTTCAGTGCCACTGGGGCAACCTGTCTGGAGCAGGGGACCAGATCTGAGCCAGGATCCTGGTCAGGAGTACCTAGCTGGACCCTTCTCCAGATCTTGTTCACCCAGACACTGGGTGTACATGCAAACTCCACTTAGAAAGGCCCCACATGGTCCAGTAATCTTCTCGCTGTGAGGCCACTGTCTGCTTAAGCCAGTTGTCCTGTTGTAGGACAACCTCTCCCTTCTTAACCATCACACAAAATCAACCCCATTTACAACATACAACCTTTGGCTACAGCTCTTTATACATTTAACCATGCTATGAAACTCTATTGTCTCAACTGTTCTCCAGGTGAATTGGGCTTTGTGCCCTGCAAAGTTGGAAATTTCAAATATAAATGTTGAGATATGAAAGAGAGAATTAGAGTAGTGAAAAGCGGATGTTTGTGTTCAGTCAAACACAGACAGCTCTGACCCAGAGCTCTAACTGTCCCACTAGCAGCTGCTCTCCAGACACAGCTCAGATCCTCACCTGTTCTCCGTCTGGTTTCACATTTCACTAACCACATCTTACCCGGCCCAAAGTTCAGCAGGTTAAAATCAGCTCCACGTGAACATTTTAGAACAGGTTTAATCCACCACTTTCTTTAAAACTCACAACTCACTCATAAATGTTCAGATGTTACTTGCGGTAATCCGTCAACTTAAATAGAAATGTTTTGCAGGTTGCAGCTAAGGCAGGCATCATGTTACCTTTTGGAGAATTTTCAGTCAGACAGTAAAACCTATGCGTAGGTCTGCGTGGTGATGCCATGCAATTGTGTCTGTGTACTCATACAGCAAGTACAGTATATCTCCAAATTAAGGGAGGCAGGTCCCCATGAATAACATGTGGTGTGCACACAATAAAAAGAACAAGCCGATCCTCACTTCTCAGGCTCCACATGTGTATTTAACCTATATCACCAGTATTACTGATACATATTGTACAGTAGTGTGAATGGGTCTCATCTGTCTAGGGATGGGTATCATTAAGATTTTATTGATACTACTCCTCTTATTGATACTGCTTTTCGATCCGGTATTTTATCGGTATTCTTATCGATACTTTTCTGTGTGAAAACAAGGAGGGAGAAGACAAATAACAAACTATGTACATGAAAACCTTTTATTTTAGAACAATTTAAAACACAATATATTAATTTAACGTCCTTTGCAACACTAAAATTAAATTATCAATAAATACTAACGTGTCTTTGTATTAATAACACACCTTAAGGTAACAACTTAAATAAACAGTGCAATTAAGAAACAAAATGCAGAGTATATCAAATCCTCACTTCAAAGAACAATAACAGTGGAAATAAAAATTCACAATGATCATGTCACAGAGTTTTTCTGCAGGAATATCAGCATATTGGCCTTTTCTGGAAGCAGTCTTGATCTTTCCTGGCTGATTGTGTTGCCTGCAGCGGAGAATACTCTCTCACTGAGAGTTGAAGAAGCCTGAACACACAAGTAGCCTGTGGCAATTTTAAAGATGATGGGCAGTGTATCCTTCTTCTCCCACCACCATAAGACAGGATCCTCACCCATGGAGATGGCAGGAAGGCTTTTGTATATCTTACCTTTCAGCCTGTTAATATTATATGATAATTGTTTTTTACAGTGCTGGTAGCGGTATTAATTTTCCCCCTCCTTTTTAATAAAATTTCATGCACTTATCTTTGATAAACAACACTTTAGTTACGTGCTCCACGTGTGTACCGCCAGCATACATACCTGTTGAAACAATAGCGGCGCTAGATGTCTCACTTGGACGGTCAAACACTGTGCAACTTTCCGCTAGAATATGGTGTATTTTAGCAAGGTGTTTGGACAGGTTACTGCTGTTACCGCCCTTGCAAGCTACGTTTTTGTTACATTTTTGCTCGCGGTCACTGTGCCATCCCCGTGCATTTGTTGTCACTTGTCAGCGGAGGAATACTTGTGGCTGAGTGAGAGCGTGAGCAGCCCCTCCCTGCACTGGAGCAGGAAAGGAAAAGCAGTGAGGAAAGAGAAAGAGATGGCCCGTCTTTTTAAGCCACATCGAAACAAAGTAGTGCACGCCGTGTCCGCGCTGTTGCCACACCACTACGCCAGTACCGTTAACAATACCGTTAAGGCTGAAACTTATCGGTCCGGTAAAAATTGATGACGTGGCACCGGGGCCAAAAAAATACCGGGTTTCGGTACCCATCCCTACACCTGTCCCAGGTAAAGTGTTCATTTAGTAGTTTCTACTGACTACAGTTCATACGTTTCCCTGCACAGCTTAGTCAAGCTGCTCAGGACCAGGCCGCTGCAGGCATCAACACTCACAAGAAGTACTGTACTGTACTTCTTGTGAGTGTCCCTCCAAGGTGCAGGCAGGTGTGTATCCCACAGAGGTATTGGTGTGTCTCACAGAGGTGTAGATGTGTCCCACAGAGGTGTGGATGTGTCCCACAGAGGTAGGAGTGTCTGAAGGAACCTGGCAGCAGTAGAACATGACCCCATTACAGTCTTTCCTGCAATTGCATCAGTGTTTGTTAATAATTTGATTAAGCAGAAGCTGGAGACTTGGGGCCAGAGCAATTTGGGCTCTGAGTCTTGTCAATTGGAAAGTGCTGGTTATCTACAGAGGCCTATTCTGATCCACAGAGAGGTCTGAACACTTGGGCTGAAGAGTGATGAAGTGTTAGTGTGGATTATTCCTGATATAACCTATGCCATTTTTTATTAAAGAAAGTATTATTTTTAGGCAAATTTAGGCAGGTGCATAAATTTGGGCACCCTTGTTGTTTTATTGATTTTAATACCTTTAGCACTAAATATTGGAACACAAAATTTGTTTGGTAAGCTCACTGACCCTTGACCTATATACACAGGTGAAGCCGATCATGAGAAAGGGTATTTAAGGCGGCCAGTTGCAAGTTGTTCTCCTCTTTGCATCTTCTCTGAAGAGTGGCAACATGGGAGCCTCAAAACAACTATCAAATGACCTGAAAACAAAGATTGTTCAACATCATGGTTTAGGGGAAGGATACAAAAAGCTAGCTCAGAAATTTCAGCTGTCAGTTTCCACTGTGAGGAACATAGTGAGGAAATGGAAGACCACAGGCACAGTTCTAGTTAAGGCCTGGAGTGGCAGGCCAAGAAAAATCTCAGATAAGCAGAGACGAAGGATGGTGAGAACAGTCAAACTCAACCTACAGACCAGCTCCACAGACCTACAACATGATCTTGCTGCAGATGGTGTCACTGTGCATCCATCAACTATTCAGCGCACTTTCCACAAGGAGATGCTGTATGGGAGAGTAATGCGACGGAATCCTTTTCGGCGCACATGCCACAAACAGAGTCGCTTGAGGTTTGCTAAAGCACATTTGGACAAGCCAGCTTCATTTTGGAATAAGGTGCTGTGGACTGATGAAACTAAAATTGAGTTATTTGGACATAACAAGGGGCAGTATGCATGGCGGAAGAAGAGCACAGCATTCCAAGACAAAAACTTGCTACCCACAGTAGAATTTGGTGGTGGTTCCATCATGCTGTGGGCCTGTGTGGCCAGTGCAGGGACTGGAAATCTTGTTAAAGTTGAAGGTCGCATGGATTCCAGTCAGTATCAGCAGATTCTTGCAAACAATGTTCAAGAATCAGTGACAAAGTTGAAATTGCGCTGGGGCTGGATACTTCAACAAGACAACGACCCTAAACACTGCTCAAATTCTACCAAGGCATTCATGCAGAGGAACAAGTACAACGTTCTGGAATGGCCATCTCAGTCCCCAGACCTGAATATTACTGAAAATCTGTGGTGCGATTTAAAGCGGGCTGTCCATGCTCGGGCACCATCAAACTTGACTGTACTGGAGATGTTTTGTAAAGAAGAATGGTCAAAAATACCTTCAACTAGGATCCAGACGCTCATTGGAAGCTATAGGAAGCGTTTAGAGGCTGTTATTTCTGCAAAAGGAGGATCTACTAAATATTGATGGAATTTTTCTGTTGGGATGCCCAAATTTATGCACCTGCCTACTTTTGTTTAAGTAATTATTGCACACTTTCTGTAAATCCTATGAACTTCATCTCACTTCTCAAATATCACTGTGTTTGTCTGCTATATGATATATTTAACTGAAATTGCTGATTCAAACAACCAATGATTTATAAAGGATAATCTTGAAAATGATCAGGGGTGCCCAAACTTTTTCACACGACAAGTATTACAGCAAGAGCTTGACTTCTGAGTTAAAATACCTGCCCTGCTGCAACTTTGCATGTCATAACACTAATACTCAGGTTTTTGGTTTTTTTAGTTTTTTTTTAGTGTTTTCAGGTGAGCTATTAGCCTTCCAAATTATCTAAAGTTTAAACATCGGTCTCAAAATGTATGTCTGTAGCAGCAGCTGAGGGAAAACTCCACAACTCATTGACTATAGGCTGCAATTCAACTGTTTTAAAGAAGCAAAGACTTCTTCATTCCAGTGTTAATAAAGCAAGGCCAGCCAAAACACTGACAATCTGTACAAAGTCTGCCCCATCTTAGATTACACTGTTGCAAGATTTTGTAAAATATATAAGCCCAGTGAAAATATTAGCATTGATGAGGGGATACTTCTGTGGCATGGGCGGCTAGTTTTCAGGGTGTACATTTACCAAAACCCTGTATACAATCATACATTCTTTGTCGTTCCAAAACAGGGTAATGGTTTAACCTGAGGCCCTATGATGGGGTAGCATCTGCCATTTGAAAACATGGTCGTTAGTCAGGATACAAAATATTCATGAATAATTATTGTAATTCTGTATCACTGTGTGAGCGCTTACTTATTCTGGAAACACACATCGGTGGTAAACTCAGCAAAAACAGAGGTGAACCACCAGCCTTTCAAAACATGACAAAATCTCACCTGATCTTCAGGTTGGTGACAGAATCATGCATCAGACTGGTACTGTGATGGGACTGGCATGGCATGACAAACAAATAGTAAAAATGGTCCCAACCTTCCATCAGCACAACACAGAGAACCTTAGTGTTCACAAAGAATCTGTTGCAAGAACAAACCAGAATGTACTGTGGGATACATTGTTGAAATGAATGGAGTAGATAGACTGGACCAAAATATTGTGTACTACCCATCTGTGAGAAAGACAAGCAAGTGGACGAGAAAATGTGTAACATATCTGCTTGAGATCAGCCTGTTCAACTCTTTTATAGTTTACAAAGAAAAGAACCCACAGGGCAAATGCAGCACTTTTCTTTTATTCATTCACAGCCTTGTGAGATCATCGACTAACCAAGAGCTTGTGATACATGCTAGTGGAGCAAAAATTAGGGCTGAGGGAGAAAGAAATGTAGCTCCACCTCAAAAAACCCAGAGCCCCATATAAAAATGACCCAAAGAGCAGACTAAATAACAGGTTTGCAGCTCATGCTGCACTCAACCAGGCGGTGTAGGGTATGTACATAGGACAATGCGTGAAACGACGCCATACTACTGTGAAGGATGTGGTGTCCCTTTACATGTAGGAATGTGTTATACTCTGTGCCACTCAAAGGCATGGTATGCCTAATAGTTTTGCACTTTTAGGCCACTAGAAATTAGTAAAACAAAAAGTTGAGAGGGAAATAAGGAAAAAAGGGATGCCCAGTGGCTACAAAAAAGTGTTGTTTTGTATTTTAAATGTTATTTATTGTTGAAATTTATATTAAAGTGCCTCTTTACTTAAATATAATTCTTAAATGCTTAAAAATAACTTTTCCATAAACATTTTTAAATATGCATTTTTATAGCTATTTGTCTGAAAATAAAAAAGATAAAAAAAACACATAAAAACAAAACAGACAAAAAACAAAAAACAAAAAAAAACAACAATGAACTTCAAATATATATATATTTTTTAAATAAAAGTAGAGATTCTCTTCTTTCTTTTGTTATTTAAATTTTAAATTAAAACTACAACACATGTTCTGTGGGACGGCAAAGATTGTTGAAAATTACCAAAAACACTGGCACTGGCTGGGAACTTTAAGAAGATGCTGGCAGATCAAGTTAAATGTGTTTGGCACATAAATGAGTATGGCATCTTCAGACCTACAATACCAGTGAGTAATCCTCCATGTGGTCTGAGTGGATATGAGGTTTATCTAAAGATTGTATCTTATCTTTTTATCGTGTACTCTTGGGTCAGACCCGCTCTGTCTCACGCAGACCCAGAAGTAGTTGATCGAATTTCTCCTAATTGGAGTAGAGTTACTGGATAATGTGGTTTACTGTGGGACTACTGCTGTGCTGCTACTGCTGCCGTGTGAGACACGGCTCCATAAATGTGAGACTTTTTTCTAACTATTATGTCCCTGATATAATAAAGGACCAAACCCTTGGAGGACAATCACATTGAGACAAATGGGCCAGAGTCAAACCAGTGTTAGGCTCATTTTTTATTTGGCCAACATACAAAGTAAGTATTTACAGTACAACAAGTGGAGGGAGGAGGACTGCAGTTGTGCCAAAGGAAAGCAATGAATATAACAAAACAGGGCCTAACTCGAAACACTAGACTAGAAAATAAAGAAACACAAAAGCCTGGTCTAAATAATCTAACAAATAAACAATGTGTTCAAAAACATACAAGTGTGGCAGCAACTGATAAACCTAGTGCGTCTAAAACATAAACCTACATGTTGCAAAGTGTAAAGGGTACCCACTCACCTAAGTCAACCTCCCAACCAACATACATTACAATACAGATCAAACTCAGATGCGTCTGGCGTCTGATGCAAGAGGAGAGAGACCATGCCACCCATTGTCTCCCTTTAAATCTTCTTCCTCTGGCCTCTCTTGGCCAGAGAGATGCCAGTCAGAAGTCTCCATAACGAACCCGCCCACAGCACATTCTGACAGAGAGCAGAGGAGAAGAGACAGGAGCAGCACATACACCAAACATCACTGCTGCTTGTAACACTAACTTTGATAAGTTTTATTTAGTAAAGTAAAAGCATTTATATTTAATCATAAAAGATTTTATACTTTTATGCACAAAATTTGCTCATTTCAAATTTGATGCCTGCTACAGGCCTCAAAATTATTGGGATGGGGAAAGTTTACCATGGGGTAGCATCTCTTATTTTCAAAACAGTTAGAAGATGTTTGGGCATCAAGGTTATGAGTTTCTGGAGTTTTGGTGTTGGAATTTGGTCCTATTCTTGCCTGATAAAGGTTTCAGCTGAAGAGCAGCTGGGTTTTAGAGCATATGTTGCTCTAAAACCTTTATAAACCTTTCAGCATTCATAGTTCCTTCGAAAACACACAGCTGCCCATCCAGTATGCATTTATGCCATACCCAATACCATCAGAGATGCCGCTTTTGAACTGAACGCTGAGAACATGCTGGAAGGTCTCCTCTTCTTTAGCCTGGAGGATGCAACGAGCTGGATCATTTGGTTTAGCTCACCAAAAAGACCTGGCTCTTTTGGCTCCCAGATGGCTCTACATTTTACCTCCAATACCTTTTATATTTTAGCCAAATTCAACACAGTTTTGACAAATGAGTTGTATTGTGTACTCATATGTAACTCAAATCCATAGATTGTGATGAAGAATTCAAAGGTTCTGATGCTTTAAAACCACTAAATGAACTGACTTGCTTATAGAACCACTCTACTACACAAAAAAACACCTATAATTAAGCATAAAAAGTTTTTTTTTTATTTAAACACACACACCCCTAAAAAAAAGCAAGGCTTTTAATTATATTGCAATTATATTTGCAATCAATTATATTGCAATGTGCACTGTCCAAAACAGCAGCTCCAAACAGCTTCAGGTGCCTCTCTCTGAACTAACCACCATCAACTGTCTAACTGTAAATTTTAACTTAACTTTTTTTTCCCCCTTCTTCTTCTTTTTTTTTAGGTCAGATGGGCATTGAGGAAGACCAAGTGCCTCAGCTCAGAAAGGCTGATCTGCTTTCTTCTCTAATATTATGTGCCCGTTTAAAAAAAAAAAAAAAAAATGGCTCATGGATGGGAGCCGGCTCTCACTGTTCACTTTAAAGAGCCGGCTCTTTGTACCGGCTCATTCGCAACCGACCCATCACTATGGCACAGTCCTGGATGTACAATGTAGAGCAATGTTTCACAAACAGGCTGGCGGGCTGCAAAAGTGCTGCAGGGGGGCTGTCAGAGGATGTTGAGAGATGAGATTTTCATTTTTTTAACCCTCAGGCCCTCCTTCCACACTTTTTGGGGTTTTCAAAAGTATTTTTTGCTCTCATTGTGGCATTTCTTGTGCTAGAGTGATGATATTTGACAAATATGTTCATTAATAAATTAATTTCTGAATTTCAGCATCACAACTGAAAAAAAATTAAATTCCTACTGTCTGGACAAAAAAAACTCACATTCTTCCTCTTAAAGCCCTTTTTGGTCCCACTGACTTGCATTAAAATCACTTATTTTCACTCTACTGCTATCAAATCATGTTAATTCCTCTGTAACCCTGTCAGTCAGAGGCTGAAACATACACAAACAAACCAAAATCACCATCAGATTCACCATTTTCTCATTGCATTATGGGGGCAAAATTCCCATTAGGCAACAGTGACTGTATACCAGCCCTTTTAGTGCTTTTAAGAGGAAGAATGTCATGTTTCAGCTCTTTTTTTGTAATGGCACAAAAGGTAAAACTGTATTAAAAGCAGTATTAGGGTTCATCAGTGACATATCCGCTGCTGAAAACAAAAATCACTTTACATTTATAAACATGTTTTATTTACAAATATGTGGAATTATGTGAATAAACTAGCATTTAGAGCAGGAGTTAGCAAGTTTGATTGCAGTCAGGCCAAATATTTTTCAAACTCACATAAATGTAAGTCCATTTATGTGAGTTTGAAAGTTCTCTGTCATGGTTCTTTGGCAGCTTTAAATGAACATGCTAAAATGTGCAGAGGTCACAAGATAGAATGTTTGCTATTAAGTGGTTGGAGCAGGGCTTCATTTGTAAATCATACGATGCGGAACAAAAATTGCACTTTGACACTGGAGTCCACAAGGCCAACACTGATACCAGAACGTACACACAACACAATGCTTAGGCGCACACACATGCCAAAATACCAAGCAACTGCTCATTTATGCTCAATTTTAAATTATATTTTAACATATTTGTTAACATTATTATACATTATAGTGTTTCACTTCAGCTTGTTTGACTGCTCAGCTGATCGAGAAATCAGCTGCTACACACAATTACTGCACTTTTGTAGACTCACTCTGTCATAGACCAACTGTGTGCAGCCACCAGTCTGAAGCAGGAACACAGACTCATGCAGCTGTGGTCTGTAGAAACAAAGTCTAGACTAGGAAAGGGAGCACACGGCATCAGTAAGCTTTCGGCCTAATCATGTCTCTCCTTTTGCTTTAGTTTCTTTTTAGTGACTGCTGTGGAGCGCGCAGTCTTCTCTGCATAATGGCGTTTCATGGCTCCAGGCTCTGTGACCCTCAGCGCGTTAGCTCGAGCTCACAGATGCATTTGAACAAACAAAAAAGAACAAACTGCTGTGGATCTATGTGTGCATGGGATATAATGGAGGAATAAAAAGCGCACATCGAGGGCACGTGGCGTAAGGTTTCCCTGCATAACTATGACTATATAACAGTGACACCGGCGTTTAACTGGCCCTGGGTCTCATCCTGTGACCCACGATCAGCGCGTTAAGGCCTTGATACACCAAGGCGACTCCCAGACTACCGCCGAAAAGATGGAGCGACAGCTCCTCTCTTCTCGTCTCCTCTTGTTCCCTCCTGTTTCCTCACGTCGGATGACCTTTTTCCCTCTTCATACACCGAAGTGGCAACCGACCTAAAGACCGTGTCTTGCGCATGCGCGTGATGTAATTACCCCCCAAAGCGGCAGATGGCGCTAGCCAGTGAACAAAGATAAACGGAAGTGACACAATGTTTGCGGAGTACATATGCATCTAGCGCGCCTTGGTCTGCCACTGTTCTCAGCTTGTTTGAACATTTGAGAAGCGTGATCATGGCTGGTTTGGACATTGTTTTGTGTGGATTAGGTGCCGCTGCTCTGTTACTTGAAGAAGAAAGCGTTTGTTGCCCGAACAGTTCTGCGTGTTGGAGGATCTTCTTACGCCAATTATACGGCGTCGAAACACAAATTACCGGGACTGTATTTCAGTGGGAGAATGGCTGATGGTCACACTGCGTTTCCTCGCTACAGGTAAGATCATTTTTGTGACATGTATGGTGACAGTACGCTGCCACATCGGTGTTTTTGTTGTGGTTTTCACCTCTCGTCACTCCGTCACTTCCACTAAAATTCCCGTGAGCTGATTGGTGCGGCAGCTGTAGTGCTAGGCCTATCAGAGCGCTTTGTGCCAAAGACCAAAGACGCCGATTCAACAACACACAGCCTACTATTGCTCTGTGCAGCTCTGTGGATGCAGCAGGGATTGGGCGGGGTCGGGGGACATCTCAAGGTGCGCACAGTGCATACTGCTGTACACCTGCAGACACCACTGGTGTTAACAGTGGTGAATAGATCTTTCAGTTTGACATGAAGGTCTTTTCCACCCGATTCCCTGTACACTCTATAGACACGAATTACAACGTGGGGACAGTCTGTGTTGAAATAAAGTGTGGCTTTTATGTTTAAAACATATGCATTTCTGTGTAATTACACCTGCGACCTTCAACACAGGGTTAGGAGGTCAAACGAGTCAAATGTAGTCAACACTTTGTTCTGAGTTGTGCCTGAGTTACTGGATCCAAGCAAACAGTTGCCAGATCGGACTGCGTCAAAATAAGGGAGTTTCCGGATCCTGTTCCAGCAAGATCCGGCTAAATTAAGCCCTGGGTTGGAGGCAACTAAACCCATGAAACCATCACAGAGAGCTTTATGTTTTCAAATAAAACCTTACAGCCCACCCCGGGTACCGGAAGTAAAATTCCCATTCATTTTCCCCATTGACATTTACAAAAATATGTAGATTAAAAATTCAAAGGCTCGATGGAGGTTAATCAGCTTTATGGTAACTCATCACCATAAAACTCATAATTTATATAAATAAATAAATACTTATCTGAAAGGTGTCAAAAAGCAAAGCTACAAATGCATTTTGCTGAATTTTCAAGTTTTAATTAATCTTTTTTATAGAAATGAATTGTGTTATTCCCGTGAGTTCAATACCTAGTTGATTAACCCCCATAAAGATTTTAAACACTTAATATACAGATTTTTCTAAAAGTCCATGAGTAAAATGAATGGAAAATGTACTTACGGAACCAGGGGTGGGTGGGCACTGTTGAGCTCCATAGTGCCACGGGTTTAAATGCTATCAAGTAATAGCCAACTAAAACCCTGACAGAGAGCTGTATGTTTGTAAGTAGGGTCTTACAGTGGCCCCATTTACCCACAGATAGTGATGGGTTGTTGAGGCTTTGTGTAGTGTTGCGGCACACTACCCAAACTTTACTGATACTGTGTCGCTCAATACTGACACCTGGTTGATCTTAAATATAATTGCAGGCAACCTCATTCAGAGGGTGTTTCTCAAAGCCCAGGTGCCTTGCCTTGCCTTGAAAGTGATTTCCTCCAAAGCCACTTCCTTCTAATCTAAGGCAAGTGTCCTCCCTCGGTCCAAATAAATGGCTAATGGAACAGACTAAGATGTTTTTGTTTGTTGTTTTTTTTTGGGGGGGGGGTCTTTTTTCTTGTGGGGGGGGGGGGGGGCACCTTTGTGTGTGTGTGTGTGTGCTACATTTTAGCTTATAAATAATCTCAAATTTGCTAAATAAGCTTTTAAAAGTAATACATGCCCATGGCCTGCCATTTTTTCAAAAAAGCTGCAGTGCATTGTGGATGATTTTGACCCATGCAAGGCAGTGAAGGATCCACTGATGTATCCTTGGTTAATTAGCCACATGTTAGCCAAACGGAGGACACCTGCCTGGGAAGGACATGAACATTGGAACACACCTTGGGCGATGATGACGTGGATGCCTTTCTGTGATGTAATCAAGGCAACGAAAGGCAAGGTACCTGGGCTTTGAGAAACACCCAGAGACTCCACTGACTAGTGACCTAGTATATGTATACAATAATATTATTTAAGTTGTATTTTACATTGTATCATTTAATATCTTAATCTAAGTTTAAAATATCTTTATCTTTAAAATAAACAGTCAATACATAATGTGAACATGTGAAAATCAAAATGAAAGTGTTGTGAATGTGTCATTGCTTTTGTACTGGTCTTTGAGCCAGGGAGTTTTTTTGTTTTTGTTTTTGTTTTGCTTTTTATTCAAAAGAAAAGTTCTTCCAATGTCTTGGCATTCAGCCAATTACGTTTTTTTGATGAAAGTTCTCCAGCTTTAGAGAACACCCGTGCACAAGCCCTTGATGAAGCTGGTGCGCATAAAAATTGTAGGGACAGGCGGAAGAGGTTTGGGTATGTGTGTTTTTGTTGTTCCCAATATTTGAAAGTATCCTGGGATCTTGGAATGTTGCTGTCTGTCATGTATCTCTGGGCCTCAATAATTGAATTGGCTGTGGCGTTGGTTGTCTGCCTGCCAATTTCCTCATCCAGCCACTGCCACAGGTTACCTAAAAACAGCAAATTGGCATTTTGGCATTTTAGTTCAGTACATGATTTGAAAGCAAATGAATGCACAAATAAACTGATAACAATGAATAGCATGCCTGAAGTGGGTGCCAATAACTTTGGTGAAGAAGGTCCAGGCTGTGGCTCAGTCAATGTGTGACCAATTACAGCCACACATTCCGATTTCAGTCTATTGACTGCTTCACTGCATTTGGAGGAACTACAAAATCTGACTGATTTAAATCTGGGGTATAGGAATGTTGATAGGGTCAACACACTTAATGAGTCCAGACTGGACCCTAACCCAACTCCAATGTAGCTTGATGGAAAGGAACAAGCACAAGACGTTTGTCCTATGATGGTAAACTCATCAGCCGTAAGTGGAGATATGTCTGTTTTTAGTGAAGCAACAGATACCCACACTGGTTCCTTCTCAGCATTTAATCTTGCCAACATGTGATATGTCCAGTTCCAACGTGTTGGTACCTCATTGATAAGTTTCAGGATTGACTGTCCCATCTGTTGCTGCACTTGAGCAAGCTTCTCTTTGGCTGCGGTGCTTGATCTGAAGTATCTTACAATTTGCCTAGATTTGTGTCTGGTTGATGTAAGTGTAGGGATTTGATCACATGATTTCTTTACTAATACATTTAGACATTCAATTTGCATTCGAATTTGGAGACTTTTTGTAGCTGAAATCATGTTTGGTGCTGTATCAGTCACAAGACACTTTACTTTATTAGTTATGGCCCAAACATCCATCATGCCCCTTTTGACTTGGGCCAAATTGTCAACAGTGTGACTTTGTGGAAAGTACAACACAGATGTACACAACTGTATATTCTCATGAATGTAGTGACAGGTAAGAGCCAAGTAAGCCTCCATGTTCACAGATGTCAACATGTCAGCTGTTATACTCACTGCCACAGCTTGCTGTACTTCCATTTTCACTCTTTCTCGTTCCTTCTCATATTTTTTGGCCACCATTTCTTTAACAGTCTGAAAATGAAACACCTGAATGTTAAACCAAAAGAAAATCTGTATATTTCAATTAAATATTAAATTAATTATATATATCAACTACCTCTCTAGACATTTTTGTACAACCTTGCAAACAATGCTGAGGGGTTGGCAGTCCTTTATAATAAAATTCAGAACCACCTGGTCCAGTGCATGCTTCCTGGAAGCTTGATGGTCAAAAATGAAATTATTAAAAAAAAATGTAATCAATATGAATAAAGCGACCATGAGAAAGGTGTAAAATACCTGTGTTTATTGTAGTTGTATTTGTGACTTCATTTTCATGTCTCGGTAATGTCTCAGCATTGAGGAGGTGCTTTCATTTACATATGACAGTTCAGTCAAACAAATGCAACGTTTAACCTGCAGAAAATACAATGAATAACTTAAAGTAACTGTCACTATGACCTGGGTTTGAATTCTGATTCGTTCTGATAGATCAAATGGAAATAGGATAAAACATTAAAATAAAAAACAAATACCTTATTTGCAGATATAAGGTCAAAATGGTCCCACGGTGGAAAACATGGGGTTTTGCTCTATGAGCTCAAAACATGCGGTGACGCATCGGTGTTGTCGGACCCATCACTACCCATAACTCCATGGGGTTAAATGCTAACAAGTAATAGCAAACTAAAACCATAACAGAGAGCTGTATGCTTGCAAATAGAGTCTTACAGCAGCCCCATTCTTTGATAGTTCCACAGAGTTATGTGCTATCAGTTAATAGCAATTACTAAAAGTGGATATCAGCTAAAACTTGATGCAGGCCAAATTTATCTGGCCGAGGATCAAGTTTGGCTGGGGGGCAAGGAGTTGTCTACCCCCAATTTAAAGGGTAAAAAATATGAAAATGAATTCACTTTTACTATGTATGATGAGGGCAGGGGTTAATGATCAAAAAACAGAAAAAAAGTTTTTTCTCTTCATGTTTTATATTTTTAAATGTAACCCAGTGATCTAACTTTAAGAGGAAGATTGTCATATTTTAAAGGAGTGCCTGAGTATTAAGGGGGCCATGACTCTTTTGACTTTTGGCTGGTGTAGAGGGTTGAACCTGTCCCTCAGAGCATTGTGTGTGCAATCTGTATGTCAAAGGCCATTTAGTAAAGTGAAATTGTCCAAGAAAATGAATGTAAGAGTGTGATGGAGTTCAGGAACAGGAAAAACTGAATAATCAATAGAATATTGTGTTTGCAATATTCTGATTTAGTGAATGCAGCCAGGACAGACAGTGTTCTTTTCTATGGATGAAGGTCGTGGAGAGGATGACTTTGTGATGACATTATGGTTAACAGCTGCAGGAATCACGCTTGTAAAAAGATATTAAAACACCAATAATAGCTCTTTCATTTCATCATTAGAGCTGAGGTTGAAATGTCACTGTTATGAGTGCAGAATAAATCGGGCGCTGGTGGTTCAGTGACCCTCACAAAAGGAGAGTCAAGAACATGCAAATGAAATGAGCTCACAACGGAAGAGTGAACAAAACAAGGTAATAAGGGCTGATGTGCAAAGTGTACTTGCACATGAACTTGGGAGAGATCGAACTCCCCGACCACAGCACTGTGCTATTTTTTCCCATGCGCATGCCTGGCTACCCTCGAGAAGGACGTGTACTCAGCCATAATAATGTCTGCACAGAAACAAAAGGACAGACAGTCACCGCTCTGTCTTCAAGGAGCCAGACGCTTGACCTCATTAATATGCAAACGTATGTGCAGAAGGTCGCAGTTTGTGGTGATTTAAGGCGCTTGTCCTTTCGCCCTCTGTACGCCCGTTCACCTCTGCGCCCACTCGTTCGTCCCGCTTGTCCCTGGCCTACATTCACTCAGACATCTTTGTTTCACAGAATCATCCAGAGCCAGAAAGGACGTAGTGCTTTATGGCTTTGTCTCTGTCAGAAACAAGAGTTGGTCTAAGAACATTGTTTGGTCTGCGCACTGAAACAAAGATGCATTTAGGGAGAGATGATCCTCAGACAATAGAAGTGTACCTCCAAGCAGAATCCTCAATCTCTTCCTGGAGACAGACTTAGCTGCTTTAGGGACAGGAAAACAAAAGAAACCAGGAGAAGGAAGGATTGAATGGCAGTGTCTTTGAAAATGTGGCTGCGATGTGTGCTGTTTCATCACAAGCCAGACGCGCTCATCAGCAGAACTGCTAGTTAGAAGACAAGAGCACAGCCACATCTCTTACGACACATTCAATTTGACTGTTAGTGCTTACAGGAATTTACATTGGCTGTTAACAGCTGACATTAGGAGGCGCACAGACAGAGGCTAAGACTGTGGCACAGACAAAGGCAGAGTGAGGCACAGACAGAGGCTCAGATCGAGGCACAGACATTGGCACAGATTGTGGCACAGAGTGAGGCACTGACAGATGCAGACAGAGCCAGTTGTAATCAGTATGAACACAGTATGTCAGACTCTACAGTGGGTACGTATACGAACTTTTGTGTGCTTGTCATACATATTTTGTCCTCTGGAGTCAATGTAAACCTGCCTGGTTAATTAGTGGTTATTCACACTGGGGCGACAGTAGCTCAGTCAGAAAAGCTGGTCTCCCACTAACTCAAAAGTTTGGCGGTGATCTCCACAATTAGCAGTGCATAGTGGCATTGTGTACTTGCAAGACACCTGACCCACAGTGCCTAGTCCAATCACAGTATGTAACTGGTTGCATCAGGAAGGGCATCTGGCATAAAAACCTGCCAAATCATCAACTTGCCAACATATTTTGATGGTAAAATATTTCATTTGTGGTCAGAATGATGCCAAGGACAACATGAGGGCTTAATAAGTTACAAACTGATTTGCGCATGAGTGCATATTTTCAAACATGTAATAATAAAAGGAATAATGATCTTTTCTTAATTGGAAGCGCACTGTGTTCCTCAGAATGTGGTCTGACAAAAGTGTTGTCGGCTCTCAGAAATATTCCACTACACAAAGCGAGTGGAGACAGACTCAGGTAGAGGGTCTGAGGGGTGGAGCTGGAGCTGTGAGGACGATGAACGGATGAGAAAGACAGAGAGCAGGCAGGGGCACTCACTGTGGAAACTTTACAAAAAGAGAGAAGAGAGTGGACACCAAGACTTGCAGACAGGACATGTTTCCATGTGAGCTGTCCATTCCCCACTCCACTGTTCTGCTGAAGCTTGTGTAACCAGTGTCTGTGGAGGTACAGAAATACACAACAGTGGAGATACAGTAGATGATCATTTTAATAATATACTGTACTTTTGACAGAGTTGACTCAATAACCATAAGACATTGTTGGAGTGTTCACATCCAAAGCATCACAGTTCAGTATATACCAGTATCTGTTCGAATGGCCCTTTATTTAACCTTTATACACTCTCGATATCATGATGTTCTGGATATAGGATACTGAAGATGGGTCTGTAAAGATGCATATTATATTTTAATTAGGGCTGGGAAAATTATCGCGTTAATGCAGTGCGTTAATTTGTTGATTTAATCACGTTAATTTCAATTGACGCATTAACACACGCCACGGGTCTTCGCGAGCGCAGAAGATGACACATTTCTATTTCCATCCATCAGGCGCGGTCGAGATGAGCCAGACTCAGTGTCGGTCTGAGTGCAGTGCACGCCAGTTAGATTTGTGTCCGACTTGTTCCCGACTTGCTCTGATGCCACAAGTGCGACAGTCACCGTGAGATCCAAACTAGACCAGCGCCTGAGCCGCCGCAGTTCATCAGGAGCAACTGCAGAGGCTGCACGGCTCAGTGCATGATGGGAAAATGCACACCTGTCAGCGGTGAACGGACAGGTGATTGGATCTGAGTTTAGTGCTGATCAGAAACATAACGCATTACACTTCACTGCCCTCCTCTCCTTCTTCCCCCGCCTCTTTTTAAAAAAATATAGACTAAAGTTACAGTTTTGACCTGGATAAACCAACACACGCGAGAAGTGGACGGAGCGTGATGGTGCATGATCTGAGGCACAAACTGTCTGACTTCAGTACAGGAGTATTTCCCCTCCTCTCATTGCGGCCGTGCACTCTCGTTCACAATCCAGGCAAGGCACAGTTCATCTGGAACGAGCCTAATGCAACAAGTGAACGAGCTAAAGCAACATGAGTGACCAAAAAGACACATTGCTAAATGGACAATTCTGCTTCAAATCGTCACCAGACAGCAATATAGACAAAACAAAAGTTATGTGCAGTCTATGCAAGGATGAGTTCAGTTACCACTGGAGTAACACAGTTCATAGTATTTACACTGTTGTGAACCACAACAATTGTTATTAATTGAAGAATTAAACTTATTTTTGTTAATGTTCTAAAAGAGATTACACATGCTTTTTTTAGGTAAGTTTTGTGTATTTGTTGGTTGTACCTTATTTAGGCAAACTTTGTCTGAGTTACAGGTCTCAAAGAGACTATTAATTTATTTTCTTTGCAAGTTTTGTTTGCATTGCACAAGTTTACAGTAAACTATGTGAAGGTTAATTCAAAATAAATGGGTATTCTGAGGCCTCAAAATGCTCAGTTCCATAAACCTTCACCTCTCCCACCAAACCCTGCCCACTCCAGGAAGCACTGACAAACAAACAAGTCCTCTACATCCAGCCAGCTCTCATTCATTTATCCAAAAAATGGTGTACAGTTTTGTTTCCTCTGAGCCAAATAGCATCATACAAAAGGTTTAAGGACTTATTAAGCTATTTCCCTCTGTTTGTGTTAAAAAGACGGCAACACTCTGCACTCTGCTGATCTCTGTTGGTCTCTTCACCAGTAGAGTACATTCTCTTGTAGTCACATAAAATTTTTAAGGTTGTAAAATATCTAGAGCCAACTGAGATTGATTTAAAATTATGAAAAGCAGAATACAGACTCTAATTAAACAGTGTTAGAGTGTCAGTCAAAGTCAGTGTGATGGCTACAAAAGTGGTTGCAGGATAAATAAAGCCCCTGCAGCACCCCCTGGTTCATCTTGGTGAAAAACCAGCCTTGTAAAAATGGGAGAACTGACCCGGTGTCCCTTAATTTATATAACCAGTCTTGGGCGAATTGTAAAACATTATACATTACTAGTTACCGTGATTTAAATATAATATATTTGGATTACAATAGTACTGTCTCTCTAAAATGTAATGAGTTATGTTACTGTTGAGTTACTTTTGTCCTGCCCAAACAGTACTCCTCCATTTTTCTTAGTAACTTTCTAAATGACTTTGTATATTACTGTCACTATGGCACATGTACCTTATTGAAATTTATAAAACTGTCACCATTTCATCTAATTAATGCCATTTAGGCTTCAAATAAGCAAAATGAAATACTGTGTTTAAGTTTTCTGCAACAGCCCTAATCTCTCTGTTCTCTGCTGGGACACTGTGGAGCCCGTTTAGATCAATTTCTGTTTGAGTTTAATCCCAAGTTATAGAGAGAGAAAAGGAGAGGAGCTGGAGGGTAACATGAGACAAGATAAATGTTCCCCTAAAATATAGGTTTGACACATGGCAGGTTGAAATAGGGAGAGACAGGAGTCACACGAGGGTCACACAAGGGTCAATCGGAATCTTCAGTTTTTACCGTAGTGCTTCACTCCCAAATGTAGGGGGAGAGAAATGTGAACAAAAACAGCACAAAAACAGCAGTTGTAAAGTTGTAAAGTTCTGCTTTAAAGATGCATCTTCACTGTTGAAGGCCTGTCCTTCCTGAAGAGTACCTCAATAACTTAGTGCCAGTTTAGCCCCAGGCCCCCAGTGCAGGGCCAAGTGTGTCCCAACAAATTTACTTTGAATAGTTCAATTGTATGCTCTGTGCAGACAGGCCCCTGAACAACATCATGCAGTCTATGTGTGTACATATGCGTGTGTGTGCGTGCACGCCTGGGTATGCGTACGTGGGACAAAGGCCTCCACTGGCACATGCTTAATGAATTGATGAATGGCTGTGTGGGAATCAGAGCTAATATCATTTGGGGGATAATGCAGCCAGGCAGCGGGTGGGGCAAAGCAGATGGCCCACAGGTTGGCACCAGACTACAGTAACACAACAGCAGTTGTGGCAAAGGGGGGGTGGGGTTACAGTGCAGTCCACTGGGGAACAGGGCAGTTGGAAGTTCAATCCCAGTGCTGTGACACTTTCATTAATTCATTAATTTATAATACATTTACAGTTACGTCCATAAGTATTTGGACACTGACACAAGTTTTGTTATTTTAGCTGTTAATCAAAACATATTCAAAATACAGTTATATAATTAAATAATAATGACCTTAAAGTGCAGAATCTCAGCTGTAATTTGAAAGTATTCACGTCCAAATCGGAGGGATTAGGAATTACAGCTCTTTAATGTTTAGCTGCCTCTAATTCAGAGGCTCAAAAGTAATTGGACAGATGAACATTATCATCAATAAAATGTTAATTTTTTAAACTTTGGTGAAAATACTTTGTAGGCAATGACTACCTGAGCCCATGGACATCAAGAAACACTGAGTTTCCTATTTTATGTTGCTTTGCCATGCCTTTACTGCAGCTGTCTTCAGTCCTTGGTCATTTGTGGGTCTTTCTGCCTTAAATTTAGTCTTAAACAGGTGACATTCATGCTTGATTGGGCTGAGATCTGTTGACTAATCCCTGCCATTGCAGAATATTCCACTTATTTACCTTAAAAAAAAAAATCTCCTGTGTTGCTTTTGCAGTGTGTTTTGGGTCACTGTCCATCTGTACTGTGAAGTGGCGTCCATGAGCTGCAGTCACCCTGAATTATAAATGCCCTCTCACTTTCCCAGCCAAAACACACAGCACAGTGGAATATCCAGCATGCATTTCTCTGCCCCACGGGTCAGAGCCCTCGGTCTCCTTTTCCTCAACTGTCCGGGAGGATCTGAGCAGGATTAGTGAAGGACTGTGGTCTGTGCAGGGCTGGGGTCTGATGCCAAAGCATCCACTCTGTGTCAGAAGCACACTGTCCTCACTTTTGTGTTATTTTACAGGGCTGCTATTATCTCAGCAGACCAGTCCTCAGTACAGAGTCCCAGAGAGCAGGGCAGGACCAAAGACAGAGTAGACCTCAGGATAGAGGCTCAGACCAGAGCAGACCATTTCATTGTTTAGGGCCTTTTAACAGTGTTTGGGTTTGGGTTCAGTAAGGCCTCCTACTGAAAGAGACTGATACAGGAAACAAAAATGTTTTTTAGTGAAAACCTCTGTGCGGGCTCTGGCCTGCTTTGGTCACGCTGGCTGCCTCCAGGTTCTGCAGATGGATCATGAGACACAGCACAGCTCCTTGACTGTACAACATCTGAACTAAATCACAGAACAATAAAACAGGGAAAAGACAATATTCAGCCGCTATCCATTTAAAGATACACTGCTCTCATCTCGTGCATGTCTCTGATTCATAACAGAGCACAGGGAAATCCAATCTCACAACAATATCGACTGCCAATGAGCTTATGTCTGCAATGAAATATTCTCATCTAACGAGCCCTCAACTGTTTCCCATATTCAGGCTTGAAAATATTTCTTCGCTCTGCACTAATGTGTTTCCATCAGCACTGCAGGCTCACACTATCTAACTCAATAGAAAGTTGGGGTAAAAGCCAAGTTTAAGGCTGTGTTATCTTTTCCATTCTCTCAAGTTCATCAGACTGCAGTGTGTAATAAAACACTCAGCTGAATACAGTACAACTTCTGTCCAGTTGGCATTATAGGCTTTTATCTGGGATGTACACACATTTGGGCTATTGTTGCTCTGGCAACAGCCCATTCCTTTACCAAAAAAGAAAAAAAATAGAGGTAACAATAAATGTGAAATAAATTGTTTATGAAACATACTGAAAAAATGCAGTTGTGCAACTAGTTGATGTCAAATTGCTTATTAGTACTTTTTAAGTAAGGCCAACTAAATAACTTACTATGCTTGCTTGTCAACATCTAAACATCTGTTTACTAGTTGTATTAGAAAAGCTGGCACTACTAGTGAACATGTTCCAATCCTAAGAACAAAATGACATCCGGTAGCACTAACGGATGCCCAATTTTCAACAACATGTAGGCCATATTGTGAACTTACAAGTGAAACAACTAAGGCAAAAATGCCTACTACTTTAAAAAGTGCTTAATAGTTGCACTATAGCTGGGGTCTTGCTATAGTAGCTTATGTAGCTTCCCAAAGGCTTAATGAATCCTACATAAGCTTAATAAGTGAGATCTGATTTATTACTGAGCAAACCAACTTGTGTGTATATCCTATGAAATTCATAGGTGCTTGAAAGTGTCAGCACTGGAACTAACTGTCCAGTGTGTTCCCTACATAAGGCCCACTAGGCTCCAGTATCTGCAACGTCTAACTGGAAATAGGGGAAAGAGATAAATCAATGAATCAATGTTACAAAGCACAAGTAGCTCTCTGCCATTTCCATTTCTTAAAAGTAGCTCTCAGGGGGGAAAAAGTTGGGGATGAAAAGTTGGTACTATTGTAGGTGCTAATAACAGTAAGTGTCAATAAAATCATTTTAATCCTTTACTAAGCTCACAATTAACAATTATATTTACACATTAAGTGTCAGACAATTAACCTGATGTAATTAAAAAATGTACGTAGTAAGATAACTCATGCTATATATATACATTTATGTGTAAATGAAACAGTGAAAAGACAATTATACTTTACTATTCCTTTACTAAGTTCACAATATTATATTCATACAATAGTATATGAGCATATTAAGAGGTTATAAGTGGATTTGTCAACTCTGTCAGGCATGGAATTTGATGGAGGACATGTATTTTACTTCCAAAACATGTATTGTGTATTGCAGCTAGCTAGTTTTTTCCCCAGTTGCTTGCTGTCTCAATAAACCTACTAAAATGATTGGCTTCAATCAACTACAGTTTAAAAAACAAATGTTAGAGAGATGGTGTTGACATGGTTCAGCTGTGACCACTGGAATACTGACAATGTTTGTCTAAAATATCAAAAACTTTTAAACCTCCTAGAGTGTGTGTGGTAGTGTTACATTAACCACAGCTGGAGAGACAAAAAGGGTCCTCAGTAATATAGATGGCCATGTTATTGCCTGAATTAATTAGGTTTATGAAAAAATCTGACAGAGTTGGCAGAAACTGAGGACACAACTTTGAAAGGCAGATTTTTTAGGAAAATCTTTTTTGATGTTTACTTCATGCATTGTTTTATAAAGTCATAGTCCGTCATTTTTATCTGACATATATGGAGTTTTTAAAAGGTTTTAGTGCTGATGAATATTCTGACCACAGGACAAACATAATAACATGGACCTCCCAAACACCACCAGACCATATATTCAAATGAATTTGACCAAAAAAGATAAAACTGTGTGCATAAAAATAGCATAGGTATAGACAGTTCCTTTAGATTTAACTTTGTAAGTAGGTCAATGATAGTAGGTCTGATATTTATTATTTTTACATAATATCCACTGATTATGAAGGACCTCTTTTGTCCTCTCATATATAGAAAAAAAAATTGTCCTCTCGCCCTCCGCGGGCGGTTTTTATCCATCCAAGCTCGGGTCCTCTACCAGAGGCCTGGGAGCTTGAGGGTTCTGCGCAGTATCTTTGCTGTTCCTAGGACTGCACTCTTCTGGACTGAGATGTCTGATGTTTTTCCTGGGATCTGCTGTAACCACTCTTCCAGTTTGGGAGTTACTGCCCCGAGTGCTCCGATGACCACGGGCACCACTGTTGCCTTCACTTTCCAGGCCTTCTCAAGTTCTTCTATGAAGCCTTGGTACTTCTCTAGTTTCTCGTGTTCCTTTTTCCTGATGTTACAATCGCTTGGTATTGCGATGTCCACCACAACAGCTTTAATCTGCTGGTTGTCCATCACCACAGTGGTTGGTTCGCCATGCTTTCCCTGCCAGAATCTTACAGCCTGCAGTTATGTGCTGGATTGTCTCAGGGGCCTCTTTGCACAGTCTGCACCTGGGGTCTTGTCTTGTATGGTAGATCTGGGCCTCTATTGCTCTGGTGCTCAAGGCCTGCTCCTGTGCAGCCATGATCAGTGCCTCTGTGCTGTCCTTCAGTCCAGCCCTTTCTAGCCATTGGCAGGATTTCTGGATATCAGCCACTTCAGTTATCTGTCGATGGTACATCCCATGTAGGGGCTTTTCCTCCCATGATGGTTCCTCCAGCACCTCGTCCTCTGTTTTCCACTGCCTGAGACATTCACTGAGAACTTCATCTGTTGAGGCCATCTTCCTGATGTATTCCAGGATCTTGGATGTTTCATCCTGGACAGTGGTTCTGACACTCACCAGTCCTCTGCCTCCTTTCTTGTGCTTAGTGTACAGTCTCAGGGTGCTGGATTTGGGGTGGAACTCTCCATGCATGGTCAGGAGCTTCCGTGTTTTCACATCTTTGGTCTGAATCTCTTCCTTTGGCCAGATTATTATTCCTGCAGGGTATCTGATGACTGGCAGGGCATGGCTGTTGATTGCCATTGAGCTGACTCCTTAGGACTTGCCTTACTCTTTGGAAATATTTGGCTGTGGCTGCTTTTCTTGTGGCCTGTTCCAGGTTGCCATTTGCTTTCATTGCTTTCATGCTTTGATTTCAAGGTACTTGTAGCTGTCCTCAGTGTCTACTATTCTGCCGTCTGGGAGTGGGACCCCTACTGTATGGATGACCTTCCCTCTCTTTGTCACCATCCGCCCACACTTCTCAAGTCCGAATGACATTCCGATGCCATTGCTATAGATCTGGTTGTGTGGATCAGTGAGTCAATGTCTCACTCACTCTTGGTGTACAGCTTGATATCATCCATGTAGAGGAGGTGACTGATGGTGGCCCCGTTCCTGAGTCGGTACTCATAGCCAGTCTTGGTGATTATCTGGCTGAGGGGGTTCAGACCTATGCAGAACAGCAGCAGGGACAGAGCATCTCCTTGGTATATCCCACATTTGATGGACACTTGTGCAATTGGCTTGCAGTTGGCCTCAAGGGTGGTCTTCCACTGCCTCATCGAGTTCGCAATGAAGGCTCTTAGAGTCCTGTTGATGTTATACATCTCCAAGCATTCCATGATCCATGTGTGTGGCATTGAGTCATAGGCTTTCTTGTAATCAATCCAGGCAGTGCACAGATTAGTGTGTCTGGCTTTGCAATCCTGAGCGACTGTTCTATCTACGAGCAGCTGGTGTTTAGCTCCTCTGGTGTTTTTACCAATGCCCTTCTGTGCTGTGTTCATGTACTGATCCATGTGTCCACTTATCTTAGCCGCTAGGATGCCTGACATGAGCTTCCATGTGGTGGGGAGACAGGTTATTGGTCGATAGTTGAATGGGGCCGTTCCCTTCAGGGGCATCCTTCTGGATCAGGATTGTCCGGCCTTCAGTTAGCCATTCAGGGTGGGTCCCATCCTTTAGCAGCTGGTTCATTTGTGCTGCCAGGCGCTCATGGAGTGTAGTTAGCTTTTTCAGCCAGTAGGTGTGAATCATGTCAGGCCCTGGTGCTGTCCAGTTTTTCATACCTGAGACTCTTTGTTGGATGTCTGCCACTGTGATGGTTACTGGTTCTTGTTCAGGGAGGTTGCTGTGATCTGCTCTTAGATCCTCCAGCCACTGTGCACCGCTGTTGTGTGACGCCTCCTTCTCCCATATGCCTTTCCAGTATTGTTCAGTCTCCAGCCTTGGTGGGTCTGCTCTGTTGTTATTACCCTGCCACTGAGAGTACACTTTAGCTGGTTGAGTTGAGAACAGCCGGTTTATTCGCCTTGCTTCAATTTCTCTCGTGTACCTCTTTAGGCGGATGGCCAAGGCTTGGAGTCTTTGCTTGGCAGTTTCCAATGCTTCAGGTATGGACATCTTGCTGTACCTCTTGGGTACTTGTTTTTTCATTGCACCTTTCTGGAGCTCTGACAGTTGGCTCACTTCTCTCTGAGTTGCCTTGATTTTAGCCTCCAACCTTCTTTTCCATGGTGGATGAGAATCCATGTGGATCTTTGGTCAGTAGCCAAGCTCCTCAAGGATCACTGCTGCTGAAGTGTATATCAGCTCATTGGTTTCAGTGATGGCCATCGTAGGTATTGTTCCCAAAGCTGCATTCACATCTTCCAGGAGACTTTCTGAAGGTACTTCACTCAGCCTCTGTAACTGGTGTTGGGGTTGCCTGGTGTTCATTTTAGCCATGATCTTATTTCTCAGGTCAGTTGCTGCTTTCTCTCAGCGTGATTGTGCTTATTGGGGCTTCATACCCAAACTCTGGATGGGGAGTTGGTGTTAACTCCCCTGACCTTGTGTCCTGGCTCCCCTTTGCTGTAGCATTTGTGTTGTACCTAGTCAATCTCAAGTTGTGAAAGCAGGTGCTGTGTGTGGATGTTGGAACGCTGAGCTACTAGTTGTTTAGCAGTAAGTGTTGATTGTGGGTTTCGAAGTTGCCATATTTCTCACATTCTCTGCATGTAACCCCTCTAACTAGGGTTACTGGAGTAGTAGCATTCCAACAGAGCCTTGTTCTTGCATCTCGTCCATTTCCGTCTTAAATTCACAATTACTGCTCATTCGTAGGAACTAAGGAAGTTGTTGGACATAAATTATGATCTTAATAAGCTTTTTAGCATATTGGAGCATTATTAAGGAATAGTACCACAAAAATCTTATTAAGATCATAATTCCAACAACTTCCTTACTTCCTATTAATGAGCAGTGACTATGGGTTTATGAAGGGAAAAATATGTTCGTTGCTAACTAGTTGTAGAATTAGGCATTAATAATAAATGCTTTATAATTACCAATTATGGGCAACTAGTATGCTAATTAGAACTTAGTTAATTGTTAATAGGTGGACCTTAAAATAAAGTGTTACCATATATATATATACATATACACACATATATACCCATATATATATATACACATATGTAATTTGTCTATGACAACACGGAATCTTTCTGGCGCATGGTAACCAGGGCTGGACATCCACACTGACCTAAACACCAAATTTAAATATTTCAGATGTGGCCAGTTGGATAATGTACCTATACGAGTACAGGTAACTGCAGTGCTGAGGTCAGCCCGTCTCTGCGCATCCAGTGCACGGTGCCACTTTTCTTTCACTTTCAAACGCACTGCTTCAAGGCACCACTCATCATATCTTTGCTCGTTCTCACAGCTGACTGACACACATGGAGAACAGTGGTCTGCTGGGTTCAGATGCAAAGGAGAGAGGGCAGGTCCATGTGGAGGTCACACATGGAGCATAGACAAGGAGAGAGAGGCATGCCATATGTTACTACGTCCACGGGAGGCAGACATTGATGCACAAATGCTGAATACTGCCCTGTATAGCCACATTGTTAGGATGAAAATCAAGTCAAGTCAAAATATGCTAGAACATACAAATAAGCTCCTATATTTTATTTGACATATTAAAAATGCAATTTTATAAAAATGCAACTAATTGCAACTATCCATCCATCCATCTTCTTCCGCTTATCCGGAACCGGGTCGCGGAGGCAGCAGTCTAAGCAAAGATGCCCAGACTTCCCTCTCCACAGACACTTCCTCCAGCTCTACCGGGGGGACCCCAAGGCGTTCCCAGGCCAGCCGAGAGACATAGTCCCTCCAGCGTGTCCTAGGTCTTCCCCGGGGCCTCCTCCCGGTGGGACATGCCCGGAACACCTCCCCAGGGAGGCGACCAGGAGGCATCCGGAACAGATGCCCGAGCCACCTCAACTGACTCCTCTCGATGTGGAGGAGCAGCGGCTCTACTCCGAGCTCCTCCCGTGTGACAGAGCTCCTCACCTTATCTCTAAGGGAGCGCCCAGCCACCCTGCGGAGGAAACTCATTTCGGCCGCTTGTATCCGGGATCTTGTCCTTTCGGTCATGACCCAAAGCTCATGACCATAGGTGAGAGTAGGAACGTAGATCGACCGGTAAATCGAGAGCTTCGCCTTTCGACTCAGCTCTTTCTTCACCACAACAGACCGATACAACGACCGCATTACTGCAGACGCTGCACCGATCCGCCTGTCGATCTCGCGCTCCATCCTTCCCTCACTCGTGAACAAGACCCCAAGATACTTAAACTCCTCCACTTGAGGCAGGAACTCTCCCCCAACCTGGAGAGGGCAAACCACCCTTTTCCGGTCGAGAACCATGGCCTCGGACTTGGAGGTGCTGATTCTCATCCCAGCCGCTTCACACTCGGCCGCAAACCGCTCCAGTGCACACTGAAGGTCCTGGTTTGATGAAGCCAACAGGACAACATCATCCGCAAAAAGCAGAGATGAAATCCTGTGGTTCCCAAACCAGACACCCTCCGGCCCCTGGCTGCACCTAGAAATTCTGTCCATAAAAATAGTGAACAGAACCGGTGACAAAGGGCAGCCCTGCCGGAGTCCAACATGCACTGGGAACAGGTCTGACTTACAACCGGCAATGCGAACCAAACTCCTGCTCCGGTCATACAGGGACCGGACAGCCCTTAGCAAAGGGCCCCGGACCCCATACTCCCAGAGCACCCCCCCACAGTGTCCTGTGGGGGGTAATTGCAACTAATTAATTAAAAAGCCTGTCATTAATTAGAAACTTTTCTAAATCGAGTCCCACCACTAATATACACACTGCAACTATTTTTTGTAATTGTCATTTCTAATAACCAAGCTGGTTTTACTTAAACTGGTGGCTATGGGGTCAGTTGAGCCAGATGCTGTGTGTAATGTGTGAAACAGGACTCAAATGCACAAACACAGAGAGAGCTTAGACTTTACTTTATTGAGAAAAGCAGGTATTTGAATCAGGTGAGTGCTGGAGTGAAGGACTGGGGCAGGATGCTGGAAGGGGCTCCAACAGTGCAGTGCCGGGTGTAGACTGCTACTGGACCGGGGAGCTGGACTGGACTGGAGCAGATCAGTGCTGTCAGCGCAGTTCAGGAGCCAACAACAGGAAAGGCCACAGCTGAAGAAGGAGCCGGGTGTAAAGAAGCTCAGGAGTAGAACAAAACTAGCAGTACTCACAAATGTGCAGAGTTACGGTCTTTTCAGAAATGTAGCAGGTAATAAACCACGAAGACAACTGGAAGAAGGCTGGATGTTCACTCGTAGAGCTTTAGAACAATCTGGCAGAGGAGTCTTGGGTTGTGGCCGGGTTGCTTATGATGAACTAGCCTAATTCGTAGGCTCTGCTGTTTTTGTTTTTTGTCTTATCTGAAATGCACATGACAGTAAAGGCTATGGTTCTTAATTGTTTATGTTATACTAAGTAGCTAAAGACCATAATAGTTTGTCAATGTTTGCTTATGTTTAATCCATCCATCACCACAAATCATACTGTAATAAGTTCACTTTTAGTAATTGTCAAAACTGGGATCTGTTAATTCATAGTAAAAAAAACAATAACACATATTTTACAAATATATAAACAATGTTTCTGTTGTTTAAAAATGGCAACTTTATTGTTTATAATTTGCTGTTTGTATAAATGAATTATAGAATGCTAATTTTGCCTCAATACTGTGTAAGCAACTTATCCTAACTGTTGGAGGGGTCTTTTGTGTACAGTATAGAACAATGCTGAAGATGAAGCCTGCATTCTTACAAGCCTGATGCTTGTGTTAGTAAAGTACCCGTTCGTTCAATGTAACTTTTCTTTTTTTTTCTTTTTTTTTTTTTCCTTCTGCAAAAATTCCTTAACATTTTAAATCTGGCTCTATAAACATCACAAATATTTTTAATTAAGGGGTGTTTAAGACGTCTTCAATTGAATTATGACAAGTCAAAATGTCATGTTGATATCTCAAACTGGCGTAGCTCCACGCAAGGTTTCAACCTTGCATATGCTGTACATACCTTTTAGAGACACGGCACAGGAGAGGCGAGAAGTGAAGCGAGCTTCATGTTTGGTGTGCGTTTGATACAGTTTACTTCACCTCATATCCCCCAGAAAACCAAAGATTACACAAAGATGCGAGGATTTAATCACAAGCGCGTTTGTGTCATTAGAGGGTTTCAAAGACGTGCGTGCACGTGCACCGGAGCGCAGCAGCGCTGGCTCCACTGATAAAGTCCGGTTGGAGACTTGTGAATGGAAAACAGGGATGATCCCTGTAGAATAACTGGGTACTTTTATGAAATAATCACTGGATATAAGTCTAACTAACTCCTAGGACTATGTCATTTTCATGAAGTGTTGTGTCAAACAAGACCCAACAGACTCTGCTGTCATTACGCACAACAACACTGTGGTGTTCACAGCCCCCCTCCGGTTACACACCCTCCACCATATTTCCACTGCCCCATAAACGTGCACATATTCAGACCTCTGTGCATGTATGGCGTGTAAAATAAACTGTACTTCAGAATGTGTGCAATAGAAGACACATGCTCTTCCATGTGTTACAGGTCACACTAAACAGCGCAGAAAAATGGTTAATTAATATGTTGCAGTCAACAAAAATTAAACACCTTTTTATGTTTTAAAATGTAATTTTCAAATGTTTACATGGTAAGAGCAGTGGATTTATAGTGTGATTGTAACAATAGTGATTGGAGAAGCAGTGTTCACTTTGCAATACAGGTGCACATGTGTTTAGTGCTGCGCGGCTCATCTCGTGCTTTCCTCTCTTCTGTGTTTCTCGGTCATTAGCAGCTCATGTTAGGTAAATCTCATTCAGAAGTCACTTTGCATTGACCTTTTTGGTGGATTCGAGGCGTGGAGAGGGCGTGACGTGAGGTGGGTTTACATGGGCACCTTTCTACTCTAGGTGGGATCTATAAAAGGGAAACTGCATCCAGGTGTGCGTATGCAGCGCTTTATAAATCTGAATATTTTCTTTCGTACGCTACTTTTGGCTTTCTGGCGTACGTGAACTTTTAGTAAGGATTCCATGCAGTTTTATAAATGAGGCCCCTGGTCTTCACTTTGATTAACTTGTTTTAGGTAAGAGGCTTTACAAGTGGCATCTGAACAGGAGAGGTCTTATTGCTAACTGATATTGCTAGGGTAGTAGTTGATCAAAGAAATGGTTAGTTAACCAAAGAAATGGTGAGTACAACAACTAATCAACTGAAATTGACCAAAGGGCATGTGGCGGGGCCTAAAAGGGTCATACAGTGACTTCACATTAATTAGGTGATAGAGCGTTAACTGCAGATGGCTGTAAAATATATTATCTAAAATGAAAACAATTATTATAAGTAAGAAATCAGACCAGCTTCAGACCAGCAAAGAATGGATGCAACTAATCAACCAATAACATTTTAGTCAACCGAGACCACTCCAACCGATTAATTGACTACGCGCCTTATGTTGCTGACTGTGTCTGTCTTGGTCTCTCCCTTTTAACATGAAAGAGTGTGTGCACATGATCTGTGCACGTGACACGGTTCACCATATATATCACCATATTCAGGTGCAGAGCCGGAGCACACAGCTTTTAGTTTTTCTAATGGTTTCAACACCCGACATGTTAACCAACCCAACGTTTTTAGTGTTGTATGACAGTTCTGTGTTGCTGTATAGGAATAATGGTCTGTGTCTGCACTCTTGAGATATTCCACACTGACATATGTGTCCTGTTGTCTGTAGTGACAGGGAACATGGCGGAGCACAGATGGGGGAAGTGTGTGTGTGTGTGTGTGGAGGGGGGGTAAACACTGGAATATGCTCAGCTCCAAATGTCAGTGTGAGCATTAAACCTCGGGGTGTTTGTAAGTCGGACATCACCTCGCTCTAAACGCAGGATTCACAGTGCAAAGCATGCTGGGAGCCAGGTCTCATTAGCGCAGCGCCTGCTGACAGTGGCCTACAGGGTTTACTCAGCGTTTGTTCAGCGTTTGTTTGTTGAGGCCACAGTCTGCTTCTGTCATAATCATAATCACATCTCTTGTGGCTGCTCTGCACTGACTGAATTCAGCTGCATTAAAACCAGGCTAATGCATCACATCCTCAGACAACACACACTCACCAAATATTTGTTATCATTTAAGGTTTCTGCACATTCATAGAAACAGAATACATTGCAAAAAGTAATTAGAGCTGCTTTATAAAGTCAGTCCTTTACCACAGGTTGTGTTATAGAATGAAGTTAGTGAGTGAAGCTTTGGGCCTGTACTGTGTGCTCTTGGAGTGATAGTGTAACTGAGGATTTTATAATAATGAGCACTGACAATAGCTTGACATGAAGAAAGGATGAGAACAGTAAACTCACCGTCACATCACAGCAGTCAAGAGCTCAAAGACATACAGTTGCAAGAAAAAGTATGAACCCCCTCCTTGGCATTTTTCCTTTATTGTTGCTTTACAACCTGGAATTTAAATGGATCATTGAGAAGTTTATGTCAGTCACTTTACATCACATGACAACAACTATGAAAATGCAAAAAAAAAAAAAAATGTTATTGTTAAGCAAATAAGAAATATGACAGAAAAACTGAAAACTTGAGTGTGCAAAACTATGTACCCCCCTTTTTAAAGAGGCCACTAAATGAGACCCAGTGTTACTCACCCTCAGAAGTCACAAAAATAATTAGAATAGTTAGGCCTGGCTGCAATTCAACTGTCATTATGCCACAAAACATAATTTAATTCATCATTACAACATGTAAAAGATAAGGAACCACACCAAACCTGCCTAAAGAGGACAATCTAAAACTCACACACCAGGCAAGGAACAATAAGACCAAAGGTGACCCTGAAAGAGCAGCAGAGCTCCACAGCAGAGACTGTTGTATCTGTCCACAGGACCACTCTGAACCATACACTCCACAGAGCTGGGCTGTGTGGAGGAGTGGTCATTGCTTGAAGAAAATAATAACAAAACATGTTTTGTGTTTGCCAAAAGGCCCGTGGAAGACTGCCCAAACACAATCTCGATACAATTAAAATGAGCCATCAAAAAAATAAAAAAGCTAAACCTAACATCCAGTATGACTGCATTAACCTTCATATTAAAGAAATAAGGAGTATAGAATCAAATCAAATTTATTTATAAAGCACATTTAAAAACAACCTCAGTTGACCAAAGTGCTTGGGGCACCCCACAGTGAAGAGGTGAAACAGACGAGGAGCATTGACCAACATGGACTCAAAAGCTCATGCCTGTCAAATAGGAGCGAAATCATTCCAAATGCTCAGATGCTTAGATCTAAAACTACTAGGACTGCATGGTTACCACCATCAACAGTTAAAAACAAATCATTAAAAACTCTTAAAAGGGCAGTGTCGGTGCTGTGAAAGGCTTTAAAATTGGATTGGAACTTCTCTGCTGTATTTTGGTCAAAGAATAATTGTTATTGGTTAGAAACTACCTTTTCTGGCACCTTAGACAGAAGGGGCAGCTTAGAAATAGGCCTGAAGTTGAAAAGTTGCTCACAGTAGCTTTTATTGTAAACCATTACTGTGGCTGCTGTAGTCAAATCCAGCTCTGCCTGCTGCTCCACACTGTTCCAGACGTTCTCTCTGACTGGTGGAGATGAGGCTACGCATAAAGCATTTATATATTTGAGAAAAATAAATCAGTATTTGGTATGAACCAGTATACCGGTTTAGTATACCAGTTTATAGATTTTTAAAAAGCGCTGAGATCTCACCTCAGTCTTAACTCTTACTGATGGCTTCATGTTGTAAATGTGTTTTAGAAAGGATTTTGTGAGTGTCATCTGTTTTTTATTCTATAATGTTCTCTCCATGAATGGTTTGGACATATGATCTCTAAACGTTACACTAAATTGTAAATGTATTTTTTATTTATTACAATTCTTACAAATTCTAATCTGGACCCCAGGAAGTCTAGCAGCCAATACGGTGGAAGCTAATGGGGATCCTAATAAATAAACAAATAAACATTGTGGTTGCAGGGTATATGTAAAAGACCTAAACCAGACTCTATGATATCATCGGGAACTGTGTCCTGGTCACACTGCGCATCCTAAAGTTCTCCTCACACAGGAAGGACACTATACTGAGCAATTTGGACCATTCCCTGCTTTCAGCTTTTGGACAACAGAGAGCAGCCAGTGGACTTGGTCATCAGTGAGCTGTGCGACAAGAACTCCATTATGATGATCATGATTAAGTCTGAACCCTAACCCTAACCCTACCCTTAAACACAGTGTTTTCAGAGAACATAAAATAATAATAATAATAATAATAATAATAATAATAATAATAATAATACTTATAATAAGTCTTTTTAACAGCAAGGGAGAGACATGGAAGGGATATTTCCATCTGCTCCACATGCTCTGCTCCAATTAACCTGGCTAGCTTTTTATCTAAATGAATGAAATAAAAAATTAAAATTAATGATATTTAGGCTAATAAATTGAGTCCTATAATTTTAACAGTCATTTATTTTTAAGATTGAGTGAGATTGGGAAAGACATGGGGTCCGTGTACTCCGGCGGAGAGCTCTGTCTCACAGCTGCAGACAGGTGAGGGCCTGGGGGGTGTGCCTCATCAGCTCCACTGACTACTGTCCTGTCTACTCTGTAGAGCATAGATCGAGCCCAAAAACTCCAGCCCGATCCAAGCCCATTCACATTCTGTCCGAACCATTTACGTATAGGTTATGGGCCTGAGTAGAGCCCGCGCACGTTCTGACATTTCTATGCGCAGTCCAGAGTTGTTTGATTGGCAGAGTGTGTGCTGCCTGCTTTAGTTAAGATGTGTGATAACCTTGCCTGCTTTGGTCTCTTAACTCTGGGGGGGACACAAGCGATCCAGGTCAGAAAGTGTTTGTCCTCCGGGGTTAACTCTCTCACCCCCTTCACTTTTTGTTTGGACACACAGCAGACCTCTTTCACTGGGTTTGGGGCTTTATCGCTGTACTGTGCCATCTCCTGCTCACTGCATCTCTCAACTCAGGTAAACTTATCTTCTTCATGGGCTCATTCTTAACAGTGCACATTGGCCACACATTTTTGTTCACACAAACACCTTTCTGCGCCACTGTCTGGTACACCTCTTGCACTAAGATGCAGATCTGGCCCCTCAAGCTCATTTACTGAAACGTGGTTTCAGTCGATCTTTTTCTTCAAACTTATATTTCAACAGGATTCTCTGAAAATCATTTAGAACATGTCTCATAATTTCACAGTTTTCAAACTCTTTCTCAGAACTCTTCACAAAACTCCCATACAGAGACATATAGTTCACTGAAATCACTTTTGGCCAATACAGTAGTCTTGTTCACACATGGAAAGGGATTTTGGTCAAAATGCTGTCTCTTTAAATATAGAAACTTAAATTGCAAAAATCTAACATGTGTGAGCACTTAGCATCTGATTACAAGGAAATGACTTCTGTTTCACTGTTTTCACACAGGACTCGAAGAGAAAGGGTCTTAGCAAAGAGCCAGGACACAATATACAGGATTTTTATACAAAACTATATTTGTTTATTGTTTTTAATAAAAATAAATAAATCATAATCAGCAAGGGCACGATTTTTCAGTTAGGTTGGATCCCTCACTCAAGAGGCTTTTCCCAGCAGCCATCACAAGAGGAGATATAAATATTCTTTTTCTTTATCAGAATAAATATATTTTCATTATTGTTGCCAGCAGGGCTCTTGGCATAAATGACCTATGCAAATGTTTAGGGCCACAACCAATGGGGGACGCATGAACAGAAAGGCACCCTTTAAAATAATTCCAGCAACCCTAAAAATTAGACAAACTAAAATAAATTATTTTTGTTGTCAAACCCAGCTTACCCAAGTACAGACATTTACAGTCAACAAAAGCGCAAGTGGCTAAACAGTGCTAGCAGTAAGGCTAATAATAAAAATAAGAGTGTTTCTCAGTAATGAAAGTGTGTTTATGACAGAGCAGAGGAGAGGCAGGAGACTGGTTCATCTCTAGAGCTGGTTCCTACAAAAAAGGTTGGGAAACAGCCTGTTCTTTAATTTATCTCTGCTGTTGTTGTTTGTGGTTTATGTCCATTGCATAACTTATCAGAAAGAGCTGAGCTTAACTGTATTCATACAAATGAAAAAAATACATCCAATGCTATCCTCTGCATCCAAGGCTAACCTAAACTACTAAACTTTCTAGTGTTGTCTCTAAGCAGGTTGTATTGATTTTGTTAAATTTTTAATCATAGCACATTAATTAATTATCTTTAAAACTATAGTTATTAATAAAGTGAATAGTTTATTAACTATTCACGTATATTAAAGACATATACATATAACTGTCCTATAAAACATCTCCTATTAAATAATATTGTATTGTAGTTTTGTTCAGGGATCTTCCCCAGCTCAGAGTGCAGTTATATAGTTATATACTTGAATTTTGGAGAGAAGTAAAACTATATTATTCTTTACAATAATGTAGTAGCAGCTGACAATATTTTTTATCATTTAAAATGCACCAGAAGACAGGAAATTGCATCTGTTTTGCTCAAAATTTCCTGGGGACTGCACTTTTAATGGTGTTCATTTGCCATTGTAGACCTATCTCAAATGGGGTTAATTAATTTATCCTATTATATGTGTGTCAGTGTGCGTGTTATTTGGGGTTTGCGCTTGCAATAATTGAGAGGCCACAGGCAAAATCTTGTTTAGGGTCATTAAAACCCTAGAGCTGGCCCTGGTTACCAGTGCTCCACTGACAGTGCTAAAGATGTCAGGATGAAGAATAAAGCTAATGTTCCTGATTCAGTTTGCTGTAACTGTGATGGTCATTTCTAACAGACTATATACAGACTACTGAACACACCGCTGCAGGATTACAGCACAATACTGTAACCAAAGACTGTTATAAAATAATGTATGGTACAATACAGAAATCGTTACATAAATAACTATTGATTGTTCCAATTAAAAAAACGTTTTTTATAGAGGAAAAGAGGTTTTAGTTAAAAATATCCTCAGACTCAGAGTTGTCTGTGAAGACTCTCACTCTCCCAGGGTAATTGCATCACAATAAAAAGTTTAAAAAGCAGTCATCTGGACATCTGGCCATTTCACCTCTTATCCATCTTATTCAATTCTGAAACTGAACTGGTAAGAGAGCTGGTTTATATGCTCCTAGGAAGGAGGAGTTAGACCTGAAACTAACTTCTATTGGTTCAGGAGACTATGAATAGCCTGAGTGGCATTGGGTCGTTAGGAGTCCTTTGTCCTCAGCTGGAGTGAGAGTCGTTAACCCTCCCCAGCCTCAGCTCCTTCAGATGTAAATGACCTGAGTGAAACTGGTTTGTTTTGTTTGGGTTTCAGGAGACTGTTGTAGACAGAAGGAAGGTTGTATCTGAGACCACCATTTCTGTTAAGAAAAGGTTCAGAGTTCTGACCTGCTGTGTGAAATGTGTGCATGAAGTCACCAGGTTTCAGTTTGATAATTTTGATGCAAAAACTTGTAAACTATATACTGTTTTTTTTTTGTTGTTGTTGTTGTTGTTTTTTTAATCCTAAGGACTGTGGACACATGTTTACAGTGAGTTTACATGTTTTGTTTTTTTTGTCACTCAGGGTTTTCCCAACAGCCCTCATATTTACTATATATAGTACTCTTTTTTACTTACCAGAATAAATATATTTTCATAATTGTTATTAGTGCTCCCACTGATAGTGCTGAAGATGTCAGCATGAAGAACAAAGTTAATGTTCCTTATTTCAGTTTGCTGTAACTGTGATGGTCATTTCTGAGAGTTGTACAAACTGTGAAGAATACACCTCTGCAGGTTTACAGCACATTATCATAACCAAATTTTGTTGTATAATACTGTACAGTAAAGAAATCAGAAAAATACACTTTCTGTACTTACATAAATTACTTTTTATTGTTTAAGTATATCTCAGTTACTGAGACCAGGACTCAAGAGTCCTGACCAAGGGCATTGCTAGGCCAGGTTTACTGTGGCATGATGTTTGAATGTTTTGAGCTCACCCCTGACCCAAACTGTCCCTCAGCTTCACAGTGACTGTAATATTAAGGTCTGAGCTGAGTGAATGAGAGATGAACTACAGCAGGAAGAGGAAAAACAGGGATTAGTGCTCACAAAATGTATTAAATAAATGACTGTTCGGGGCTGGGGAGAAACAGGAAAATGTAGATGCTGGTACTGTGGAAGTGAGGTGACAGCAACAGCTTAAATACTGTCCTCCACAGAATTTATCTCAGTCTTCGTGAGAGTCTCGCTTTATTTCTGCCCTGTTTTATCATGGACCACATCCGTAAATGCGCCGTCAGATCAGGTCTTATAAAAGTAATTTAATTCAAAGCCGCAGCAAAACTAAACACAAGTTCTTCCGCTGCTGTGATGGCAAGGTTATGTTGACAGCAACTAAACACTTCCTGTGGCCCTGGCAAAATAAAAGCATCTGCATTTTTCAGCAACAGAGATAACTTTATTGTGACAAGGTCAGGCAGGGACACATCATTACAGTTTTTCTCAATTGCTTTAGCTTATTTACTGAAACCTGATTCCATTCAGTTTTTTTCTTCAAACCTATATTTCAACAGGATTGTCTGTTTGCAAATCATTTAGAACATTTCTCATAATTTCACACAGGTTTCAAACTCTTTCTCAAAACTCTTCACACAGCTTCATTGAATTCATTTTGTTTGGCCAATACAATAGTCTTGTTCACACATGGAAAGGGACTTTGGCCAAAATGCTGTTTCTTTAAATATAGAAACTTAAGCGTAGCTGAAAAAATCTAACATCTGTGAGCACAAAGAAATAACTTCAGACAGGAATCAAAGGGAAAAGATCTTGGCAGAGAGTCGGGGGCAAGACATAATATATAGTATATACTATATACTATAATATATACTATACTAGAAAACTATACATTTTTTCATTTTTGTTTATAAAGAAATTAACCATAAGGACTGAGGACACCTGTTTACAGTGAGGTTGAATCTGAGTTTTCCCAGCAGCCATCACAAGAGGAGAAATACATACTATTTTTCTTTATCAGAATAAACATATTTTCATTATTGTTACCAATGCTCCCACAGACAGTAGTAAAGTTGTCAGGATGAAGAATAAAACAAATGTCCCTTGCTTCAGATTGCTGTGTTATTCCTTACAGTAGACATACTACAGTATAAAGAATGCACCACTGCAGGTTTGCAGCACAACATAGTAACCAAAGACTTGTGTAAAATAATGTACAGTACAGTACAATAAGTAAATAAGTAAAATCCACATTCTATATTTATGTAAAAATATTTGGTCTGTATTTTTTTCTGTTTCAATATTAAAACTGTGAGGTTTTAGGTAGCGAAAATAACTACAGTCTCCTGTTCATTCATTTGTGTAAAGTATGAACCCTTAAATGCTTGCTGTAGCAAAATCAGTGAGAGCTGCAGTTATTGAGAGCAGGACTCAGAGTCTGAGCTGCTGTGTGAAATGAGTGAATGTGTGCACATTTATTCCTGCTGCTATCAGACAGTTTAACAGCTCTTGCTAATGTGGACTTTATTACTATCAATAGTAACTTTTTAACTATTTATTCACTTATTTATTGTAAATGTATTTTTTATGCTGGTTTTGAATGATTCTTAGATTTGTGTTTCTTGTTTGATGTGTGCTACCGGACAATGTGAATTTCTCCTTATGGGGATGAATAAAGTCAGTCTAAGTCTAAGAAAACGTGTGATTGCAGTTTGACCAATTTGACATTGTGCCAAAAAAAAGGCCTTTATTTTGAGAACCTGAAATCCTGTTTGAATTATGAATGAATTATTATGATCTGTTTTGCAAATGACAATTCTGAATGGCCAAGGTCCTGGAATGAGTTTCCTCCGCAGTGTGGTTGGGTGCTTCCTTAGAGATAGGGTGAGGAGCTCAGTTACACGAGAGGAGCTCGGAGTAGAGCCGCTGCTCCTCCACATCAAGAGGAGCCAGTTGAGGTGGCTCGGGCATCTGTTCCGGATGCCTCCTGGTCACCTTCCTGGGGAGGTTTTCCAGGCATGTCCCACCGGGAGGAGGCCCCGGGGAAGACCTAGCATACGCTGGAGGGACTACATCTCTCAGCTGGCCTTGGGGTCCCCCCGGTAGAGCTAGAGGAAGTGTCTGTGGAGAGGAAAGTCTGGGCATCTCTGCTTAGACTGCTGCCCCCGCGACCCGGCCCTGGATAGAGTGGAAGAAGACTGATGGGTGGATGGAATTCTGAATGGAGAAATGTGTCAAAGCGATTGAGGAAAAACTGTAACACTGGGCACATGTCCTGAAGGAGCTGTCCAAGGGCTGCAGCTGATTAATAATAAGACTGTGGCCTGCCCTGAAAATTGGAATGTTTAATTGTAAAGGTAAAGAAAAGAAGAAAAAATAAAAAGAAATCTTTTTACTTTGGAGTTTGTTGCTGATGTTCTCTCTCTGTTGCTATAGCAGATACAATTATATTCATTATTTTAAGGAATGAGACATCTATGAAGCCTTCAAAATTGGCAAAATTTGTGCGGCTTATATTTAGTTGATGATGAATTTTTGGTGTGTCATATATCTTATTATTATAGAAGACGAAAAAGGTCGAGGAGCTTGTCAAATGGGGCTTGGTTCCAGTTTGTGAGGTGGGGAACATGTTCCCTCTTGTTCCTTCTCAAATAATTTTTATTTCTTAAAATGTAGCATAATAATAATAATAATAATAATAATAATAATAATAATAATAATAATAATGCAGTCTTATATAGTGCTTTTTTGGACACTCAAAGACGCTTTACAATTACATTATTCATTCACCCCCTACTCTCGGTGGTGGTGAGCTACTTCTATAGCCTCAGCCGTTCTGGGGCAGACTGATGGAAACATGGCTGTCATTGTGCGCCAACGGCCTCTCCAACCACCACCAATCACAGACTCTCACACACACATTCATACAGGCAAGGTGGCAAGTGTCTTGCCCAAGGACACAGCAACAGTATGCAATGCCAGCTGAAGGGCCAACCTTCAGGTTAGTGGGCAACTGGGTCTACCAACTGAGCCTCTGCCTCCCCTGGATCCTCAGACTGTCCCTTACATAATGTAGTAAACAAAGTTAAGTCTGGGCTAAGCCCCAAATCTCTTCAGACCCTCAAAAATGCCTCTGGTTCTGACCTCCTGTGTGGAAAGAGTGATAATGCACCTGAAGCCACCTGATTGCAGTTTGATCATTTTGATGTAAAAACTTACTTTTGGGGGATATTAATAATATATAATATTTTGCAAAGATCCAACTTTATTTTGAGAACCTGAAATTCTGTTTGGGCTTTCTGGGTGACCTTTGCCAATTGTCAATGGAGAAATGTGTCAAAGTAATTGAGAAAAACTGTAATAATGACAAAGCTTATGTATTCAGTTGTTAACGGCAGCGCCCAAACTGAGCCTCTCTGTTCCTGACCCTGGTCATCAGTTCAGGGCAACCTTCCACAGTGCACTGTGCCAGGTCTGTAAGGGAACCCTTAACCAAGTGAGTAAATGAACGTGGAGTTTCATCACTGTGGTCTGTGTGTTCCAACCAAGCTGATGCAACTCAGTAAAACAAGAGCATACCAGCAGCAGAGAAGAACCAACAGAGGAGCTGTACAGGGCAGAGCATGTGCCAGTGTGCATGTGTGTGACTGTGTGTATGTGTAAAGCGTGCATGAGGCCTCTGTTATCACAGAGCATGAGGGAAACAAAAGCTGTGCAGTAATTCTCCTCTTCATAAATTCTTAATAAGGTTTGTGTGAACATTTAGAGCAGTCTGGCTCCATGTAAAGCACAAAAACACGCAGCACACGCCTGGATATTATTTCTACAGATTGTCTCAGAGTTTCTCATGGCCAGTAATCATTCACATTCTCTATGTTTTCCTGGGCAGAAACTGTTGTGGTTGCACTGCATTAAGAGGTTCTTTCTCCCCAGCTCCACTTTCTCATTACATATGATACAGATGTTGATCTTGGATTTTGTATATGTTCAATATCATGTATTTATTAATGATAAATAGACTGTCAGAGATGAAAAAACTGAATTGGTGCAGGGTTCCTCACAGCCACTGCTTCCCTTCCTTCACTCAGTCTCTGTCTGACCCTCTCTAACCACAGAGACATTCTGCTCAGAGTGAAATGGACAGAACACAGGTTCATATCTGCCCTGTATATTGTCCAGATCTATTATTTATGATTAATTCAATTCAATTACATTTTATTTGTATAGCCCAGTATCACAACAACAGTCACCTCAAAGGGCTTCACAGTTAACACACAATCAACACAAACAATAACTACACCATACTAAACAGACCCAGGACATTCCTGCCCTTAGACCCTCCTTCTCGGTAAGGAAAAACTCCTAAAAAACCCAGCTGTGGGAAAAAAGAAGAAAACTTCAGGAGCCCATATTGAGAGATCCTCTCCCAGGACGGACAGGCAACATGTGTCTAGGACTGTTAGTCCCTTAGCTCATTTATAGGATCATAGTTAAGGTCTGTAAGGATGCAGCAGGTGGGCCTCATCCAGACAGGTGAGTGGGGGTGAGGTAGGAGTCTGAGGAGTCCATAGGAGAAGAGGCTAAGGCCCCACAGGACAGTCAGGACAGGAGCACAGATGGGATCAGATAAGGTCCAATCATCACTGGGACATCTGCCAGCAGCCAGGCATCTGAAACAGTCCCCACTCCCCCATGAATAGCAAGGAACTGATTGGAGATATAGAATATTTGATAATATTAATGACAGTGATAGAAGAGGAGCAGCAGATGAAACCAGAGGACAGAGGCTCAGTGCTCCATACTTCCCCCAGCTTCTAGGTCCTAGAGCAGGAGTCACCAACGAGGTGCCCGCGAGCACCAGGTAGCCCTTCTGGAGCTTGTGAGGTGCCCACGAGAGATATTTATAAACAGTGACTACTACAGTGTTTTAGTCATATTTTTTTTTTTTTTACTTGTTTTTATGTTTAATTACAAGATTATTTTTAAAAACATTATCATTAATGCAAAGCAAACAATCATACAATCCTAGTGTCATTTGAAAGGCATGTCAAGAATTTAATATAGAGGATTATTTTGCACAAGTAGTCCTCAGTACAAATCCTCATCTTTTGGGTAGCCCTCAAACCCCAAAAGGTTGGAGATCCCTGTCCTAGAGCAACCTAACTTCAGAGAAGGATTTTAAACCTAATTCTGGATTCAACTGCAAGCCAGTGAAGTGAAGCTAGCACAGGAGTAATATGTTCTCTCCTGTTAGTTCCTGTTAATAATCTTGCTGCTGCGTTTTGAACAAGCTGAAACTATTTTAAAGAGTTTTTAGGGCACGCTGCCAGCAGAGAGTTACAGTAATCTAACCTAGATGTAACAAACACATGGATGAGTTTTTCAGCGTCACTTTTAGATAACATAGTTCTGATTTTGTCTATGTTTCTCAAGTGAAAGAATGCTGTTTTACAGGCTTGGTTTATATGAGCCTTAAATGATAAATCTTGGTCAAATAAAACTGTGTATCGCCTGCATAACAATTAAAATTAACGCCATGTTTTCTGATTATGTTTCCTAAAGGCAGCATGTAAAGTATGAACACAATGGATCCAAGTACTGAGCCTTGTGGCACTCCATAGCTAACTTTACTGCCATGTGAGGAATGTTCATTTACACTGACAAACTGGTATCTATCAGATAAGTAGGATTTAAACCAGCAGAGGGCGGCTCCTCTGACCCCTGTGTCACATTCTAATCTCTGTAAGACGCTGTGGTCAATGGTGTCAAAGGCTACACTAAGATCATAACATGCAACTCAGGTGACACTTGATGCACGCCTTTTCACTGTCACCACTGTACTTACAATGTACTGGGTGTGCAACCTCTACATAAATGTGAGTTCCACTGAACACAAGTGTGCATTTATGAACATCGAAGAAACAATGGATTGTGTGAGCTGTTTGATGACCTCTAGTCAAATTGTCTCTTTTTTCTACAAACAGCACTGGATATTTTTCTCATTAGTTAACAGGGACCACTGTCACTATAGCAGGTGTGCTGGTAACAGCTGTGGTGAGGCTAACCATATTCCAGTACACAGCTACAGTACTATTAGTCTAATTCATCTGTTAAACATGTTTATTACCTAACAGGGCTTTTATCCTCATCTAATGTTAGAGTTTGAAACATAATCTTCAGTATGGACAAAGGCCGAGTGCATGTACACAGCAATACTTCATCATGTTAGATAACCACTGGGATCATATTCAAAGGCTGGTTTTGCAGGTCAGTATTCACTGATAACACTCCTCACAGTCAAATGTGACAAAGACTGTGAAAAAGGCAATGAAATATGCTTTCAGTGTTTTCAAAGACAGAGTAGGTCATGCTTACAATATGATTTGAAGATTATTTTCAAAGCACATTCACACAAGCAGTGACTGCCAACAGGCTGCTGCGCCGCATCTAAATATAACAGCTTTATCATGTTAACGCCACGGGAGATACAGAGGGAGTGAGATTTTCAATTAACCTACTTTGAAGACACTGGCAGTGTTTTGGTGGCTGCAGAAGGCACTCTTTGTGTTATCTCCTTGTGTCGTCTCTAATTTAGTGTCCTGTTATCTGGAGATCGTGGTGCCGCATGCTGGGATTAGCCGGAGTCTGCCTACACGGTGGATTAAAACTCTTACTTCCAGTGTTCACATTATGTTTGTCCTAAATGAGCCTCTTCAGGAGGATGAGCCAGCCTAGAGCACACGTCTCTGTCATGAGTCGTTCAGGCTGTTGGACATAGGCATAGTTAGACCATATTTAGGGGAGCTACAGCTTCCCTAACTTTTCTGAGCTTTCTACCATGTTTTAATGTTGTTCCTGCATCAGAAACGTACCTGAAGTTGTGATTTTGTTTCATTCACGCATGTTTGAGTAATCCTCTATTTATTTGCACCGACTTCCTGAAAGGACAGAAACAGCTCATTTCACCGATGTCTGCCATTTCCACCTGACCACGCCTCTCCCCCCGCACGGCCCAGTCCTGTTCAGCCAACCAAACAAACACCGCGGACTGCAGCAACACATGTTGCGAGCCTGAAGGGGTGTGACAGCAGCTGGGCCGCGAGGAGGGAGGGTTCTCTTAAAATGACAGAGCCCTAATCTGAGCGTTTCTCACAGACTAAACTAAATAAGGTTTTTTCAATAATGATTGCTTTTTCAGACCAACAAAACATAAGATGCTGATCTAGAGGTGTCCTAAATGTATTTAAAAGACACCAAAAAAGCATAATATGGCCCCTTTAATGTAGTTCCTGAATCAAAAATATACCTGGAGTTGTGTTTTTGTTTCATTCACGCATGTTTGAGTAATCCCCTATTTATTTATGTTGACTTCCTGAAAGGATAGAAACGTCTTGTTTCACTGGTGTCTGCCTTTTCCACCTGACCACACCTCTCCCCACCTACACAAATCCAACGCTGGCTGCAGCGTTGCAGCAGCACAAGTTGTGAGGAGTTGAAGGGGCGCGACAGCAGCTGGGCCGCGAGGAGGGAGGGCTTTTAAAGTGACAGGGACCTAATCTGAGCATTTCTCAAATGATGAGTTTCTTCGAATAAGTTTTTTTTTTAAATAATTACTACATTTTCTGGCCAACAAAACATAAGATGCTTTTCTAGAGGTTTAGTTTAGTTTAGCCTTTATTTGAAGGGACAATGTACAGAGACATTAAGCTCATAAAAACAGAGATGTTCCGCACCAGATTATAGCTAAATAGCTAGTTTCCATCTGCAGTCCCTGATTTACATGAATAAAAATACAATGCAATTACACTCAACAATCACAGAAAAGCAGTAGTTCATAGACTCACTCTCTCCCCAAAACTCATTCACACACAGACCTAACCTCATCTCAGTCAACATTCTTTACAGGAACATTCATCTTATAAAAGGCGCATTACCAAGCTCAATTTAAACAACTTTACAAATAACAATAAGTATTCCTGTGGAGAAGAAATTACATTGGTTAAAGTCCACAATCTGCATTTATATATTACACAGAAGCAGAAACAAGAAGGTGCTGTGTTGGACTTAAATAGTTCAGTGTTGGCAGGTCTGACTATTCCATAGCCATTTTTTAAGTTCTACAGTGAACATTGCATAGTTTGTTTGTTGTTTCAGTTCAGTTGGAAGTTTATTCCATTCCTTTATTATTATTTTAAGTGTCCTAAATTCATTTTAAAAGAAGAAAAGAAAAAGAAAAATGGGCATGGGCATAATATGGGCCCTATAAATGTAGCCAAGTTGCTATGTTATTCCCCAGTATACAAGAATATACAATATCAATATTAACAATACTGACATGATTTATAAGGCTACATAAAGTTTAATACACTTTGCCACCAGTTTTCTCTTTCAGGTCTATTCTGGTATCTCTGGCGCTATCTATACTTTTATACTTTTTTAAATGTGTGATTAGGGGTCTGCTGCTGTTGGTATTTGCACCACTATGGGGATGTCTTTGCACTGTTACACTGTTTTCTGCACATATTTAGTGTATGTTGCATTTGACATATTTTTTATTTAATGTATATTATTTATTTACAAGGTTTTATTTTTGTCTATTTTCAGCTTACTGCATGTTGAAATCGATAGAAGAGAGCAGAGACAGCATTTCGATTCCACTGTGTCTGTACATATAGAGAAATTGACAATAAAGATTCTTGAATCTTGAAAAACAAAGTTATTGTAGCATACAGTAACTCAGTACTCACACTATGAACAGCTATAACATTATAAAAGGCTCCATAAAACAAGAAATAACATCTGTAAAATGTTTATTATTTTATCCAGTGCCAAATGTTTCTTTTTTTTCCCCGTCTATACAAGGACCTCAGCACCCCTAAATCTCTAATGCTAAAAATGTCCCTGCCGTTGGAGATGGTCTTGAGCCTGAAATGAGAATTTGTTTTGCATTTCTTGAGTAATGTATCTTGGAAGTGCCACCCTGAGCTCGTGACTTCCACAACATGCACAGTGGATGGATTGTTCCACATCACATGAGAACATAAGCTCATCTGTCACGGTCTTAGCCCTGTCAGCAGCGCATTCATACTCAGGTGTTGTCACGTCAGACATGCTCCAGTGCCTGTGGCTTCACTGTCCAATACATGAGTGATTTACAGCGCCCTATGTACTTACTGCAAGTGGAATCGATACTAAGCACATCAGCTCTTAAACAGACAAAGGAGGCAGCGGCTGGAGCATCAGCGTCATACTTACTGTAAGGCCGTAGAACACCATTATCCACCACTGACCTTAATCAACTTTAGAGCCATTAGAACGCTGAGTGGGAGACAGAGCAAATAAAGGCTCGTAAAGAAACGCTGAAATAATGTGCTCAGGTGTAATGGACAAGTGATTCACTAAGGCCAGCTAATAACTGCACAAACACTGCAGCATACTTAGAAAGAGTTAGAAAACCAAAAGTAATGTATATCCACATCCAAAAAACTCTCCACCTCTACTTTCTACACCTCTACTGTATGTAATAATAATATATTATATATATATAATATATATATATACACACACACATATACATTTTTTAGCGTCTCCCTTTCTTATTCAAGGTTACTACAGCGAACCAGTCACACGGTGATTTTGCAGAGTTTTTACACCCTTCCTGTTACAACCAGCCACATAAAGTGACTGGAGTAGGCAGTGTGGGGGAAGTGTCCTGCCCAGGGACAAAACAACAGTATGTGCTTGCAGGGTGAATGCTTAATAATAATAATAATAATAATAATAATAACTCCATTATTTAAATAATTCCTCAGTCACCCTCAGTAGTGCTAAACTACTTGTGTAGCTACAGCTGCCCTGGTGCACAGTGACAATAACACATACATACAAGCAAGATGTGTGAAGTGTCTTGCCCAAGGACACAATGACAGTATTAAATGCTGGAGCAGTGCTTCCCCTCCAGAGGCACACCACTGTTAGTCCTCTACAGTTGCACCAAACTCCTCAGACCTGGATTTTTGAATGTTCAGGCGTCCAACCAGATGAGATAAATGATATGATAACGGGCTGCACTTTGTGCTGACAGAGAAGATGTTACACCTTTTGCCAGATATTGTTTCATGTCTATAAGCCCAGTAACTGCAGACATATTAATTCTAAAACAGGTCAAGCAATTGGCATTTTCAATCTTTAGCAGTAAATTCATCCATCGCTCACCAGGTGCAACCTAGGGCTGTGCAAAAAATTGATAGCTGAATTGTGATTAAGTCGGTTGATCTTGATGATAAGCTTAGAGTCCTCTAGTTAAATATGGACAAGTCTTCCAGACTGTTCAGCAGCAGATAACGAAACAGCTGAAGAGCACACTTATGTTTATGGTTACCGCCCACCTGTTACAGAGTGAGCCAGAGACAACAAGAGTGGAGTTTAGACAAATAACCACCTAAAAAGTACTACTCATTTAAAGACAAAAAAAAAAACAGAACATAAAAACAAACAATGACAGCAACAACTATTTCTGCGGCAACAGTGCTAATAGAGAAGCTTCGCTAATATTGGCATTTCCTCTGCTGCACAAAAGCAGCAGTCCATACGCTGCAATTAATCCATTGGACAAACTGGCAAAACTGTTCATATATATAATTCAACCATCTTAACACCATGGAAATGCCACCAGGGCTTTGAAAACAAGGCACGCACGTTGTGGATTGCAGTAAGAGCTACACAGCTGCGGTGCATCAATGGCACGTCTTGTAACTTGGAAAAAGCTTTGTGATCAGCGTGGTGTTTAAAAGTTGATTCTACTGTGAATTGTCTGACAAAATGAGAGAACTAGGTCCAGGCTGAGTGTGGATGGGGGTGATTAAAGATACTGTAAGTAGCATGCTCTTGTACTGGTTTGAAAATGGTACTGCTGTCTAAATCAAAAGAATGGTCTCTTTTCTGATTGGACAACCGGAAACGCAGTTTTAAAACAAAACAAAAATGTTTAACAAAAATAACTTGTCTATAATGTAAAATACATTTTTAATTGTTAATAACTGTGCCATTGTTTTCAGTAAAACTAATATTTGATTTAAACATGTTCATCTCATATCTTAGGACACATGTGGGTAATTTTTATGAAATATAAAAAATATATACTGCTCATAGCACCTTTAAATTTTCTGCCATATTGCCCAGCCCTAACTCAACCTATTAGCCCCTGCCAGGTCAGAGCCCATGGTTCTAAGCCACATAACAGTGATTGGTGAGGAGTTCCTGCCCTCTGTTTGAGTATTTCGGGGTCTTGTTCATGACTTAGGTAGGACAGGCATTGGCAGATGGATCAGGGCCTGATGAGGTGGAGTTCAAAGAGATTTCTGTACTTCTTGTGTTCTTAGATGTGCAGGAGTGTAGGATTCTAGTCAGGTCAAAATTGATAAAACCTAACAGCTGTGCTCTGCTTAGCTGCATGTTCTATGCATGAGGCATCTCAGATTTATTATTAAGGGAATGAAGAGGTACCTGTGAGAGACAGAGCTTATTTAAATGTGCTCAGCTGTGTCTGGCTCTGCAGGGATTTACTGCTATCACACAGCAAAGCAAACATCCGGCCTTTATACACTCTGAAATAAATACATGTAAACAGCACGACTGTGAGCAGCACTTAATCCCTGGTGACTCTCAGAGACAACATGCTGCAGCACACAGGTTCTGGAGTCTGCACACTTCACAGGAGGCTCACACTGAATATGTAGGGCCTTATGATACTATTATCTCTTTATCAATAAATGAATAACCTCATAATGAAGCTGTCCCAACAGTGTCACATCTTATTAACAGATGTAAACAGAAGATCCGTCTAAAAAGCATTAAAACAGGATCAAATCAATGACAATCCTCTTCATAGGTGCAGTACTGGGGCATGACACTGCTGCAGTGTTTATACTGGTGAAGCTCATTACTGACCATTTAACCCACAGCTGTGGTGGTTGAGTCCCATGCCTTGATTTTCTTTGTATTATCTGTAAAATAGATGTTTGGGCTCCTATCAATGTTATAGTTCCACATTTTTTGTTTTAGCCAGCTTTTATTTTGAAAGTGTAATCAATGTTTATTCTCTATCTTTGTCACTGCTTCAAAATAGAATGAAGAAATAAAGAATAAAATAGAATTCAGACCTATCCACAAAGCAGTAGTGCAGCTAGACAACTCAGTGACTTTAAGTCCCAGGTGTAAATGTCTGACTGCAGACATTTGTAATAAATTGCAAAGCAATTCTCACCAAAATTATTTTATGTGAGACTTACTGCACAGGTCTGTGTACATGTGGACCCTACCCAGGTTCCTGCGCTCCAGGACAGGACCGGACTACCCCCTCCAACTACAGAATCATTCTGACTTTTCCCCTGGCTTGTCCTAGGCTTACTCCTCCAGATGTTGTGCCCAGAGCTCATTTTTCTCCACTGCTGATGCTTATAGGTGTGCTTTTATGACAGTGGTTCCAGCAGTGACCTTTGCACCAGGATTTGGCCTGTTATGAAGAGAACTCAATAGAGCTGTGTATTAGGCCATTTGTCAACAGGCTGTCTGTTTCTGTTCATCATTGCAGCTCTCAAGTTCCCAGCACCCACATAGTGACAAGGTTTGTCTGTTCACCAAAGACACTTTATAGCAGGGGTCTCCATAAAGTAGCTCCCCAAAGGCTGTATGATTTCTGCATAAGCATAATTATCCAAAATGTATTTATTACTTGGCAAACCAACAAAATTAGTATTATGAGATGTATATGTGTCGGATCTGTGGTGCAAGCATCTGCATACTTGCTGCATACAGGCAAAAAGTGCATACAGGGGAACTAAATGTCTTTGTTGTTTTAATGGAAAATATGGAAATATGGAGTTGTGAACACTAACATTTTCAGGTGAATGTTCAGGAAAAACTAATTCATTTTTTGGGGGTTGAAAGTGCCAGCCCTACAACTAACTGGCCACTGTCTAGGGTGTGCCTTCCCTAAGGGCCATAGTTACTGGAATAGGCTCCAGTACATGGGGCCCTTAAAGGGAATAAGGAGAAGATGATGAATAAATTAAATCTAATAAATTTTACAAAGTGGAAGTAGCGCTCTGCCATTTTCATTATATAAAAGTAGCTCTCAGGTCAAAAAAGATCAGAGACCCCTGCTTTATAGCTACTCCTGAAAACACACACCTCTAGCAGTCTGGAATACTGGCTTCTTAAGACATGAATTGAATGTATCCAGTCTGGAAACTGTTGTCCTGCTCAGTCTGGTCCTCCCTGTCCTTTCACCTGTCTTAATAGTGCAGCACTCCATTCCTGCCCATCCTGTTAAAAGTGAGAGACTCAACCTTCCACTAGGCTCTGGCCTTTGGGACTGTTGAACTTTTACATGAACAAAGGGATCTGAGCGACTAGCAAACTGTGAAAAGGAAAATGCCAAACAGGTGACCGCTCAGAATTGCAGTGTGATGGTAGTTTCCCTGTGCTGCTGTGGGGACTGCTCTCTGTGAGACGCACACATCTGAGCCAGTGTTCAGTTGAATTTAGCCTCACTCATGCTGATCATGCCCCAGTAAACAAGCTGTACAGGCGTGTCCCCATCACAGAGCTCCTCCAGGCTCCCTCTCCGCCTCTTCCTCAGCTCCATCAGGGCCGCTCACTGTCAGCCAATTAGCAGCCAAGGTGACACTGGCGGCCCCTGCAGCACAAGAGCAGCTTTGAACGACAAAGCACAAAAGGATCACACTTCCATAATTGCCTGTCTCGGCTGACGCTCAGAAGATGCCTGTTCTCTGCCAATGGAGCTGTAAACAATACAACATGAATAAAAGATTCAACACAATTACTCGTGTCATGGAATAAACAATATATTGAAATACAGTGAATGCTTCATGTGTGGCCCTTGGAGCACAGGCTGTTCAACACATGCATTGTCCAGGGCGCTGGCATAAAATGACAACTAACATCACAGTGTCTTTCTGTTCAGTCCTTATTGTGTTCTCAGGGCACAGCTAGCAGGGCTCATAGTTATGTCACATGACCTCAATCATGTGACAAACATGCAGTGATGCTAAACTGAACATTCTGTATTAGAGTAATACAGGATCCATATGAAGCTGCAGACTAAGATAGTTCCTGTATTTGCCTGCACAGAATATGTCCTTTCAGCTTTGACTTTTTAATGTTGAGCTAAAAGTATTACTTTCATTATGGCACAGGTAAAAATATCATCTTCATCTCTCATTTGACCGAAACCCCTGAATGATGTATGTCTCAGACCTGTATGCTTTAAAGCCAAACCATAGATGTATAATAAGACCTGGATAAAGCTCTGCCCCCTCACCCCTGATGCCAGTCTGATTAGTGGCAGCTCTGTGGAACTGCACCTATGCAGTATGCATGTATAAATAGAATGCATGTATAAATAATATACATAAATTGCATGTGCCGCTTTCTCCTGAGACTCAACACCTTCATGATGCCGAAAACTCTCCTCCTCTTGTATAGTGTGTTTATGTTTTAGTTAGTTTCATGTCAGATTTTTGCTTCTCTTTTTTTGGGGGGGGGTGTTCACACTTGCTGGTCCGCAGGACTTGGTGCACTTTGGGGCAAAAGTCCGCACCTGTGTTGATGATGTCATTGGTCTGGTTCGAGTTCACATTGAGCTCTGTCAAATGAACTGAACTGACTGAGAGAGCAGTAACAAACCTCGCCTGTAGAGGGCAGCGTGTCAGTATTTACTGAAAGAAACTGGTGAAGAAGAAACCCTGCTCATCTATTGGTCAAAAGTCCGCCTCTTCAGCTGAATATATCTCAGTAATATCATATGGCGCACTTTAATATTTAATGAAGTATTATGTTTAGAGCAGTGATATTGGCTGAACACAGCTGTGGATTCTCTCTGTGATTAATATGAAACCTGTGCTGTTTCAGCAGTGTTTTCACATGTTGCTAATGTTAGCAACCTTTTAAATACATTTTTTTTCTAGTATATTTGTTTTTTTTTTTCTTATAGTCATGTTAGATGCGCGTATGTTTTTCTGCCCTTGGTAAACAGTGCTGTAGTCCTCTCAAACCCTCTCAGCTAGGACTCAAGCAATTGAAAATGTCCTCAATCTGAATGGGATCACCTCCATTTTTTTTCCTATGCTGTTGATTGATCAAAAAAAAAAAAAAAAAAAAAAAAAAAAAAAAAAAAAAAAAAACAGTCCCTGCTCTAGTTCCCTCTCTGTCAGAAACAGAATAAAGCCCATATGAGGTCTCAAAAGTCTCATGCTTTCATAGGTGATTTCTGTTGCTGTTGACTAAATTACTTTTCAAGGTAAAGTAAGACAGTGCTTCTGTAATTACTATCATAGCATCTTTTTCAGACTGAATCTTTTGATCTCGGCCAGTCCGACCCCTGTGCACCTTCCTTTCACTGATGAAACGTTTTGCTGAACATAGAGGCGGTAGAAGTGGCTTTAATCTGGTCTTGGCTTGGCCTGTCTCCTGGAGTCCCTCCTGGGTGTGAGCACTCTGAGCCCTGAGCCCACAGTCTGATCCGCTCTTTCATCTGAGTGCGAGCCCCTCTTTAGCAACCCCCCCCCCCACCCCCCCACCCCCCCCACCCCACGGCGGCTGACGGATTGGGCTCTCACCTCTGTGCGCGCCGCAGTACATCACCTCAGATCTGGGATATTTAAATGACTTGGACATCTCTTTCCTTTGATTGGGCGTTCACCCCAGAGTCATTTGTCATGATGTGTTTCCTCTAAGAGCCACGTCACTGTGTCTTCTCACTGTTGTGATGATCCAAATGAGTAATAGATGTGGAACGCTGTACCAGGTTAATCCTCCTCATATTATTTTGTACAAAAGTAGATGCAGAGCTACCTGTACTGCTCTGGTGTCTTTATGCACCCTAACATTACACGGCACTGTATAAAGTGTTTACAAAAGCAAGTGTTCTAAAACACACTGCAGCACTTAGTGGAATCTTGAGTAGTGAAGCAGGGAGAGTGGTGGGCCTGTAAGGGTTTAAGTTTGATGGTGAGACAGCGGGGCACGTGCCATGTTGCTCTTTTACTACTATGGTTTTGCTCATAGCCCTCGCTCTGAGTGCTGTCCCTCTGCTCAGTCAGCTGCAGTGCTCTCTTACCTGCCTGCTGCTGATTTTCATCAAAAACTCCTTCTAACTTCCCATTTGCAGCCACCATGACAGGCACACTCTGTTCCCGGATTAGTCTGGTCCCTCCTGGTAGGCCCCTAATGCAACGCTTCTTTTCCATCACCTTGCTCCTTCTTCTGCTAAATCAACAGAATTTTGTGTTGCATATTTATTCTTGTAGAATTAGCATCACAAACAGTCTTGGCGGCTCTTTGTTGGGCTTCGGGGAGGGAGAGTGGGGCAAAGCAGATTACGCCTTGCATTTCTCAGAGCAGGCTTTCGAGGCTTCCTTGTGCTTTGAACAGAGCTGAGGGCTTATGGAGACACACTCCATCTACTAAAGAGGGCTAGGACTTAAAGTAATGTTTCCACACCGCTGTGTTCAGATTCTGCTCTGGGCTTTAAGTGGCTTTGCTCCATTACTCTGCTGTCTCACAGCTCTTCACTCACACTGACCACAGCTGACTCCACCAATCCACATCTCCCACACTGTTAATGTTGCTTTGTCTTCATCTGTCCCTTTACATGGAGTTAAAACAGGACTCATTTCACAATAAACAAGTTTAGTAAAAAACAATTATCTGCCAGTAATCATAGTAAATAAACTCATTCCAACCACAACCTCCCAATATTAGGGAAAAATAACATACAAACTGTAGATAACTGTAGAGGGGAAGTAGAACTAAACATCTTCATTCTTTATTAATGACAGAGTGGTATAATTAGCAGAGTTTACCAACTAGCACTACCTGCCATTTTAAATAGTTATGACAACAACTCACGTTTATGTGTGGCTAGGTCACGATGCTCTAAAATGGATGATGGTCTACAGCCTCTCTAACCACCATCAAACACTCCACAACTACCATGCTAACACATTCGTATATCAGGCAAAGTGGAAGAAGTGTCTTGCCCAAGGACACAATGGCAGTATGCAGTATGCAGTATGCAGTATGCGTAAGTGGGCAAACAGCTCTACCTACTGAGCTACTGCTGCCCCTAAAGGAAAGCCTAATGCAAAATAACAATTCCATTGAATGAGCTGCAGTGGTCCAGGCTAAAGAGAATAATCACACTAGAAACGTGATCTAAAACTATTTATTAATAAAATTACAAAACTGTTTTGTATTTTTTTTCCAAATACAATTAAAATGTATTTTTTTAATAACAATTTAAAATTAAATTAAAAAAAAAAAACTTATCTAATTTGCATTTAAACACAGGAGTGGAGCACCAGAATAATGTAGTTGATTGCCAGACTACTGCTCCACATATACAGTGTACTCTAAATAAGCTGGAGAGGCATTCACTGCACTCTGTAATTGAAGGAACACATTAGTGTTTAAAAACCTACTTACATAGTTTCAGACCAGTGGGTCCCTTTGCAGCTTGCGTTTAATTGTGTGTCTGTCTTTTGGTCCATGGTGGTTAAAAGTGAAAGCTTGACTGCTGTAGCTTAGATACCTTTATAGGGCAGTGTAAGACACATTTTCTATGAGAGGAACATTTTTACTACAACTTTGTTAAGTTTAATTTAGCAAAGTAAAACTGTATATATATATATATATATATATATATATATATATATATATATATATATATATATATATATATATATAAAACTATGATAACTGTGTAAATTAGCTGTGTTTATTGGCATTTAGCACTACTAAACTGCAAAATCCCCAGAGCACATGAATGCCTAACAGCTCGATGCTCTCAGCAATTCATCTCTGTGCTCTGCATGTAGACTGATACAAGAGTGGTCTGACCAGTTCTCTGGAGAACTCAGAGTAAAAACAAAAAATGACCTATGAACATACATAGTTGGAGTATGCCAAACATTTTGAGTGAGAGGCCACATACAGTTAATTGAAGTAGCAATGCATATATATATATATTGGGGGGGTGGCGGGCAGAAATGATACAGGCTTCTCCCAAAAGATAATAAGACGATGTACAAGAAGTATCATTGTGGAAAAAAAATATTTCTCAGCTTTTTTTTTTACATTTGCACAAAAAGTGGCATGTCCAAAATTATTCATACCGTTTGCAAACTGTCAGTCTATGGGAAAATCCAAAGTTCCTATACCATTCCAAATAGTCCATGCTCTTCTAAAGCATCCTAATTACCATGATTCATTGGAAACAGCTGTTTTAATCAACACAACAGGTGAAAAACAGAAGCTCTCTGCTGTTGGTTTGTGGACAGTCATGGCTAAGACAAAGGAGCTCTCTGAGGACCTGCGGTTGCGCATTGTGGCTGCTCACAAGTCAGGAAAGGGCTATAAGACCATATCATAAAATACAAGACGTTCTGCACTGTGACAAATCTCAGAGGACGTGGTCGGAAGCCAAAAGTGACACCTGTGCTGGCCAGGAGAATAGTGAGAGAGGTAAAAAAAGAATCCAGGGATCAACACCAAGGCCATCCTGATGAATCTAGGCTCTGCTGGTGGCAACATCTCAAAGCAGACAGTCCAACACACACTGCACACTGCTGGGTTCCACAAACGCAGACCAAGCAGGACACCACTTCTCCAGATAAGGCACAAAAAAGCCCGCTTTGCCTTTGCAAATGCTCATCTGGACAAAGGAGAAGACTTCTGGTCTTCTATTTTATGGTCAGACGAAACAAAAATTGAATTGTTTGGCCACAATGATGTATCCTTCATTTGGCGTAAAAAAGGAGAAGCCTTCAACCTTAAGAACACCATCCCCACTGTCAAACCTGGTGGTGGGAACCTAATGTTTTGGGGGTGTTTTTTTCAGCTGGTGGACCAGGGAACCTAATCACAGTAAACGGCACCATGAAAAAGGAGCAATACATCAAAATTCTCAACAACATCAGGCAGTCTGCAGAGAAACTTGGCCTTGGGGGGCACCAGTGGACATTTCAGCACAACAATGACCCAAAACACAGCAAAAGTGGTGAAGAACTGGCTAGCAGACAAAAACATTAATGTTTTGCAGTGGCCCAGCCAGAGTCCTGACTTGAATCCAATTGAGAATCTGTGGAGGGAGCTAAAGATCAGGGTGATGGCAAAGAGACCCTCAACCTGAAAGAGTTGGAGCTCATTGCTAAAGATCAATGTGCAAAAATACCAAGGAGACATGCAAAAAGCTGGTCAGCAATTATAGGAAGCGTTGAAATAGCCAATAAAGGCTTTTCTATTGATTATTGAGAAGGGTATGAATAATTTTGGACATGCCACTTTTTGTTCAAATGTAAAAAAAGCTGAGAAATATTTTTTTCCACAATGATACCTTATGTGCATCGTCTTATTATCTTTTGGGAGAAGCCTGTGTCATTTCCGCTCAAAAAAAAAAAAAAAAAGACTTGGTGGTTGAATAAAACTTACTTTAAGTCAGAATTTGCCAGGGGTATGAATAATTTCGGGCTTATATATATTTTATTTATTTATTTATTTAATTTTTTTTACCAAATAAACTGCCAGCACCAATGAGAGGTGCTCATTTAAAGAGATGAATGAATTACATTGATGGAATATGGCTCTTGTCAGATTAAACTATCTGGCTTTAGATCAGACAGGCTCAGAATACTCTGAAAGTGCATCAGACTTTCATGAATATTTCATAGACTTCAGCATTTTCTCATTTGGTTAGTTGCTCCTTAAGTGGTCAGCAGCTGCTCCTCTCTGCTGCTTGGTTCCATTCTCCACTGATGTTCACACTACCAGATCTCCTATGTTACACACTTTACTGCACTTCATTAGATCCCTGTAGATCAGTACTACAACTGTCCCCAATATATCTGTATGTGAACAGGACTTTGTTATAAAATGCATGGATTGCATTGATGGAAGTGATACTGTGATTTAAGGCCAATGAGGCAGGTATATGACATGTATTCATAGCAAACTATTATTGTGTCACATGAAGCATTTACAATTGAATGTCTTCAGTCTGTCCTGTTGCCGCATTTTATGGCTGGAATACATGGAGGATTTGCCTGTGCATTTGCCTGAAGACCTAGTGTACACAAGCAGAAGCAGCACATGCAAAGGCCTGCACATCAGTTTGGTTCACGATTACCAGTTTGGTCAGCAGACCAAGACTCACTCAGACATACTCTGAGGTAAAGCAGTGAGCGAAGAGGTGAGTGCATCATCTGCCGTCTAGCCTGAAGGTCTGATTTTAATAAACAAATGAAGGCTTCACCCTTCTTTTCAAGCCACAAGTAACCATAACAAAAGAATGGCTCACAGGAGTAGGAACTATAGGTAAAGAAGAGACCAGACTTGAGTCAAAATTTGCACTTTAAGCCCTATTCACAAGAGAGTAGTATTACCCAGGGACCTCCAGTAATTTGTAATAATTGCTAAGGTCATCTGATTTTTATCCCGTGCGAATCTGCTATGTCTGTGATTTGTAATGTAAAAATTCCACAGAAAAATACTTACCATATTTTGGCCAACACAGGGGTCCTCTGATAATACTACCCCCATGCAAATCCCCATGTCTCTGGTTCAGGCTGGTTTTGATGGCAGATTGTTTTCTGATGATGATAACAGCGATCCAACATGTCTTTTAACGCTCCATTTTATATATGTATCTACACTATAATATGTCTCTGTAGGGCCTACTTGAGAGCGATTATTTTTCTCTACAATTAAACAGTAAAAAAAAAAAAAAAATGTGATGTGACCCAAAAGCACAACCCCCATCGTCATGGCAACATTACAATAAGCATTTGGGGTAACGTGGAGGCTCTTTTGGAAAGTCTGTATGCTTTTTGGGCTAACGTTAGATCAAGAGAGGCTCAATCTCAATGAATGGATTAAGAGAGAGGGGGGCACCTACTGTTCAAGAACAGTGAAATCTCGAATAATGGAAGACATGGGGTTAAGATGATTTTTTTGTGAATACTGTAGCGTAATATAGGTAGAGCTAGAAACAGTAACAAAATAGGGTATTTTTATCTCATGTCAGTGCAATTGTCAGTACATCATATCCGGAATAAAGTTCATAAAGTTGAGTAAAACACAGACATCTCCGATCCCGTGTGAATGCCCTCCTAAAAACACTGACGTCAAAGTAATTCCAAAATTACAGAAGTTCAGGGATAACGCTTAGCCTATGTGAATAGGGCTTTAGAAGTAGAAATATAGGAAATATGACTGCAGTTCTCTTTAGTGTTTTATGATAGACTATCTAGTCAAAAATAATTAGACCTGAATAAATGGTCAAGACTAGCCCTGGCCATAATAAATTACTCTGGTTCACATTCTGAATATGCTTAACACTAACCAAGTTTGAGAACATGAATATTTTTAATATAATAATAAATCCCATGTGAGCAGAACGTGTCTTAGTCTCTGTACACCTGCTGGCTTCTCACTGAGGCCACTAACGTTTGGATTGTAACCAAACTGGGGCATTTGCAGAGCAGTGGGTATGCAAATGTACACAAAGAAGTGAAATGTAAAAAACAACAGGAGCTAAGCACACTCACAGAGTCACACATCTACACTGGTACAAAAACTCTCACTGGGACACAGACTTTCTGTGTATTAATGACATGAATAAGAACATCAGGTTCACCTGTAAGGACACTAGGAGTACATTCTGGTCTTCTTCTACTGTACCATAGTGATCAGAGAAGACAGGAAACTCTAAGAGGAAGAGTACAAGAAGCCAATACAAACTAATTAGTACCTGTTATTTGACTTACATCATCAACTCAAGCAACTCAGACTTATCACTTCAGGACAGAGCCCAAGAAGTGGCCTCGAGGTCAGAAGGAAGGAGGAAGAAAGAACATGTCTGCCAAGTCCTCAGAGCAAGTGGGCCTTCTTCAAATCCAGGAGAGCTAAAAAAAAACAAAAACAAAGAAGGTTTTGAAAGAACAAGTGCAATACAAGAGCAACAGAATTATTCCTTATGTAGCTGGCCAGTCGAAGAGGCTGAAAAGGATTTTCAACCAACACAACATCCCACTTTATTTGACCTGGACATGAACCTCAAACCTGGGTTGAAGCACCATTTATCTCTTAATACTATTTACAGTCATGTCTAACCTAACCCCAGAAAGAGCAGATTATGCTAACAGAACAGTCCTTTGGGTTTTAAACAGTAAATGGAGATCCTTGCACAAGACTCATGATGATGGCATGAGGCATTAGGCAGGGACTGTTGTGAGTGTATTGATATACTAGTAAGTGTGCATAAGCTTAGATATCACTATTATTTTGTTAGAAGTGTTATGTTTGCATAAATTACACTTACTTTTTGTACGTAGAGTCATTCAACGTGTCAGGATTTCACCATCCAAGGTGAAGTTTGTTAAAGTACAACTTTCATCCAAAATAGACAAGTTTCTGTTGGGTTTACGGTGAGGCCACAAAATATATTTTGCTTGTTCTGACATGTCCTATTATTGTGCCAAATTTCATTTGTCTGTGATTTAAAAAAATACTACTAATGTTATTTGATTTTCCATGGGTCACCATTGAGCTGTTTTGAAATACTGTTATATAAGCTGTAATTTTGTTTTTGAATTTTTGTTGCTTTTCTCTCTTCACTGTAAAGCACATGTTGTTCTTAAATGACTTGGCTTTTGTAAATGAAACGTTCACTGGTCCTGAATTTTGTAAAAAACTTTGTGAGTTTTCGTGCATGTCTAAGGTCTCAAAAATGTAATATATTTGGACAATCTATACAATTTCAATAGGGCTTTTGCCAGAGTGCGAGACTTATCCCCTCTCGTACTTTAATGCTCAGGCCCTAACTACACTCTTCATTGATGGTTAAGCTAGGTGTTTCAGCAAAGTTACTATGGTTTGTTAACAACATAGTAAGAGAGAGTGCACATCCTTGTGGTGTGCCCCTGTGCAGTGTGAAGGATGTTAGTTCTAACTGTGGCTTTGGGTGAAGTGTTAAAGGATCCAGTGGATGAATGATTCTCCCTGAAACCAATTTGGTGCACTGTGTGACATAAAAATAATCTTTTAACTTTTGACATCTTGAGATATCTATATATCTATATATATATATCTATATGTCTATATATATATATATATATATATATATATATATATATATAGGAAATTTAAGGGGGCAGAGACTCTCTTGACCTTGGGAATAGCTGTGGCATACAAATTAAGTGGATAGGATTGCTATTTTAGATCAACTGACCAAAATGATTTGATGTGATTAGTTGTAGCTTGCCACATACAACTCAAGAAATATGTGAATCCTCAAAAAGACTACAGCTTTGGCTGGACTATACTCTCTTATTCAGGTCAACTTTCTCATTCAATTACGGCAGCTGCCAAGATTTTTCTGAAAAGATGAAAGTGTAAGTCTAAATATATGAAAAAGTAGATCAGAATGTTGCAAATAAGTTCAGTACACAGAAGACCTTGGAGGTGATGACAACCCGTGCATGTACAGACCAGAATAATCTCAGATGAACTTCTCTCTGCTGAACCTGGCTCTGTCTGTGATCAGTACCAGAACGTCTCTGAAGCAGGTGTAGCATCAGAAGACCCAGAGCATAACAGTCTTCTGTAAATCCTCCAAGTGTTTCATCAGGCTGCAGCCCCACTTCTGTCGGATCAGCTGAGCAGGGGGCTGGGGGGGGGGGGGGGGTCTCTCTGCTCCTGAGTAAACAACATTAGTCTAATAAGTATATCTGAGTTTTTATAGGTACCATCAAAAGAAAAATACTGCCTTTCGGAAAAGTTTGAAACACACAAAATCCACTAAACATGTCAGGGCTTAGAACACATCGGGTCACACACACGAGAGCAGAACTTCAGCTCCCTCTGTCAGTCAGCACAATTTGAGAGTGAGACAGTTACATGGTGAAACATCCATCCCACTCATGTTCATACACCAGTGTACAGTGACACTCAATGCAGTGAGAGCAGTGGAAGCAGGGATCAAAACCCAACCTTATATTTGGATTTTACTGAATGGCCCACAAGAGCTCATATGGTTATGCTGAGCTGTGGGTCACTGATTTCTATTTATTATAATTTTATCACATTAGATTGACAGACAGACAGACATATGGAATCTATGGCTGTCAGGTGTAAAAACCAGGGGGTGAACACAATAAGTAAGACTTTTGAAGGAAGTTGTGAACAGACTTCTCACAAGAGACTTAAAAGAACCTCCAACAGACACCTCATGTGCAGTGTAAATAAAATGCTTGATGGACTCAATATTCTCTGTTTCACCTTGAGTTTGTCCGCTGCAGCCCAAAGGCATGTGTGCTGTATTGATTTAAATGCAGAGGTAAGAAGAGTCCAGATGTAACCTCATCCAGTCACCTTGTATATTAAAAGCTTCTGTTTCTCTCCAGCATCACAAGATGGAGTGGCCTTTTTATTCACTGTTTAAGGGACTCAGAGCAGGCTCAGTATCAGCTCTGTGCAAGTTTCCTGTAAGCTGAAGGACTGTAGTGGACAAGTGGGGATGTAGGGTTAGACACACAAAACAACCTGCAAGATCCATGGAAACAAATCAGGTCCCCATCCTCTGCTCAACAGGGAGGAAAAATCTAATCCCCGCTTACAATGAACAATGTGATTGAATTATGTATTTTCATAACTTGTCTGCTCTAAAAGTGAAATTAGTGACTAGCGACATAAAACTGATTCACAAATACACACACTTCCATAAAAAATGATAAATTCATTCACTGTGTCTTGCCTCTTTCCACAGAACAGTGAAAGGAACTTAGTTCTAAGAACTGCCTACCTTCTATGCAGTTCTCTGTAATACCCAGCCTACAAAAGAGAGCTACAAAATGAATGGTAAGTCTAACCAGCTATATGTGTAGGTATGTTAAGCCTGGGACACACCAACCCAACGCCTGACCACTGTCAGCAGAGGCGGGGCGACTGCTCGTCTCCTCACGTCTCCCCTTTGTCACCACTGAAAGTAGCTGCAGACACCGGAGTGATTCAGACCCACGACCGAGCAGTGCACATGTGTAAAACATAATTACGTAATTAACTATTTACAACAGCAGGTGGCGCTAGTCACAATTTAAACTTGATTAAATAAAACTCCGCAACACACACGTGTTTAACTCAAGTATATATCAAAATGGTAAATGGTCACATTTATTTTTCACTTTTCTACCTCCATGGGTACTCAAAGCGCTTTACATCAAGGAACCGTTCTCCCATTCACACACCAGTGTGCGCAGACACTGGAGGCAAGGCATGGTGGGCGTGAGGTTTGAACCGCCAACCTTCTGGTTATTGGACAAGCAGCTCTACCAACTGAGCTACTGCCGCCCAAGTCTGTCAATAATAATTATATGCACTAGATTAAGCTGGTTTGATCACAGTAATGAATAAAAGGGTCTGGTTTATTGTAGCTTTTGCCTCAGAGGAGGATTATATTTTTATCTGCACGAGGCTACAAGCTAAGGTAAGCTAACTGCAGCACATTAGCATCACAGATGTGGGAAACATAATGAAGTAGTTGTAGAACAGAAAGTTCCTTATATTTTGATGTTAAACTCAAGCTGTTTGACAAATTGTGAACGGGACACACAGCCAATCAGAGCGCTCATTGAGCACAATGGCCTGATGCCGATTCAATATGTTCAATCATCCAGAACTACATCCAACTGTCTCCTACTACGTCCAATGGTGTAGAACACACCAAACAGACTCAGGTCACCGACAGCGTCAAACTATCTGACCACGCCCAACTGTCGATGATCGCCCCAGTGTGTCCCGGCCTTTAGATATACTACATCTCTAATAATTACTTCACAGAGTACTTCTTTTTGCTGCTTCAGAGATGGAGCTAAAATATTGCAAGAACTATGGTCCCAGTACCCAGTTGCTCTCGTGTGAATGTGCGACAAAACAAGATAGTTCCTCAAAAGGATATAGGTACCGCAAAAGGTCCCTACAGTGCAAAAGGGACTTACTGTATGTTATGCATTCATGAATTATAGTTGTTATCACTGCATAGCAAACAGTTAACATTAAACAGTAAAGATAATTCTCTGTTGTGACAGAGTCTGCAGTGAAGAGGCCATCTTTGTGTGTGTATCCTGTTAGGTTTGTTCCTCATGCCCCAGTCCTTCTGTGTGAGGAACACATTCCTAAGAGCCCTAAGTCAGTCCAGATGTAGCTGTGACAAACTGCAGCAGAATTCTGTGGAAAGTATATTCTGTTTGATAAACTGGGTCCTTTAACCCATTATAACCTCAGTGCTGGTCCTGTGTCTGTGTTTGCTGTGTCTGTGTGCCTCCAGTTTAAAGTCATGTATCAACAATGGCACGAAAGGAACCACAGAGCACCAGAAATAGGTCACAGCTGTTGTGGATCTTTCCCCAATAAGCACCCCCTGACTCCTGAGCGCTCCAGCCAAGCACCATCCCACACCCCCACACAGCAGAGCACATCCCACTGCCCCACACCCACAAGAGCATGTTCATGTTTCACTGTTTTGTTTTTTTTTGTTTTTTTTTTTAGGTCATGAGTAGAGAAACCAGTGAATTCCAATGGTCACTCAGTCTTTGGACCAGAGCAGGAATGGATCAGATCCCCAGGTCATCATTTAAATTTTATAACCTATCATTCATTATAACATTTGTATGGGATTATGCCATTGCTATGGCATAGAACCAAGCAAAAATACTGAAAATTAGGTCCTACACATACTGTAAGGGAATTGACAATTTCTTCAGATTTTCACTTGTTCACTTGGATGTTCGAGGTCTCTTACAAGTCAAGGAAACTTTTATTATTTTTGCATCTTGATCTTTTATAACCAAACATCTGAAAATGTTGTTGAAACCAAGCTTTCTGCAACACGTCTAATATAAAAACCTGCACATCTGTGAAGAGTACTGAGAGAAATAAGTAGATATGGACTATTAAGCACACAGAGCCCCCACCAAGACGTGAACAAGGTCCTGCAGCTGCCATCACAGCATGGGGTCCTGCACAAATTCTCCTACTGCCTCCTTACAGCACTGTGAGTGTGGATCCTAATTCAGATCAGTGTGACCCCTTATCAGCATTGTGGCCCCTTATACAGAGCAGTGTGTAGCCCCTGTCTTTTTAAAATGCTCCTGTATACCCAGACATTGTACTAAGGTGTGGGTTAGGGTTGTAATGCCTCACTTGTTGGCCCCTGGGGCTCTCTGTCACCACAATTAAATTCTAGCTAACTCAAGACACCGACCTATTCTTCACTGTGTTTAAAACCTTATTTTTCTTTGGTGCACAGCAGTGTTTGGAAAAAAGAGACAGTCACGTGACTTTAAGGGAGATCCAGTTTCTTCCAACAGCAACCACAGTCTTGTCAGATTTGTCCAAGAGCCCCTCCTGTTGGCAACATCTCACCTCACGTACTTCACTGTTCTGTAGACAATACTGTCTTTATTGCACAATTTAGAAAAGATTTTACTCCTCCCTTTGTCAAATACACCCTCAAATCTTAGATATCAGGGTCTTTGCTATTTCCATCTCTCATTCAGCTCTCATAAGCCTCTCATATTCATAGTGTCAACTTCTAAGACTCCTCAGTCAGCTCAGTTAGAGGACTTTCTAATCTCCACTCTCCTGTTTGGTCTCTGTTCTGGCCCCGATCTCCCCCATCTGCCCCTTCTCCAGCTCACTGTCCTCAATGTAGCGCAAGTATCTCAGCCATTATTTCCTTACACATTAACCCTCATATTCTCTGCCCAGGTCTCTGGTGTTAGTGGGTCAAATTTGACTCATGAGTTAACTCCATGTAAACATTATTTTTTGGCTCATGGACTTTTCATCACTACACTGCTCATTTTCATCACCCTCACCCTCTTAAAATAATTTGCTTGTTAAATCTTATTAATGTTTTATTGAACAAAGTGACATCTGTTTGATTTGAGTTAAAACTGAAGTCCAGATTTAAATTATGAATGAGATTATAACTAAATATGAACAACAGCAAGTTTTTCTTTAGCTCATATTGATTGTTGATGGTTTTCTTGGTTCAGATTTGACCCATAGCACTACAGGTGTCAGAGAGAGGCTTGTACATGAGTCATTAATGTGTGAGTGCTTATGTGACCAGTGAATGAATGTACAGGTTTTACAGTGCAGCTGAATCATAACATTGACAGTTTTAATGTTGATAAATAACTGCAAGTTTGAAGACAAACCTTTATTGTGATTCTGTTCAGAAGCATAACCTATATGTATTCGGTGATCATAATGTATTCATTTATTCTGGCTCAGCATCTGTGAATGTGTGCGTTCTCTCAGATGACATTTCATCCTCAGCATGGATTCGTACTAATTGGTTTGTGGCATCTGTGCTCTCTAAGTCTCACTTTGTTACAGAGAGACACACCATGGTTAATGGTCTGCCACTCTGATGTATAGCAGAGAGCTGAGCCAACCATGTCACCAGAGCTGGAAACACAAAACTAAGCTCCACTCACCTAGATTCACCAGGAAGCTGTAACAGTGTGAAGGATTGTTGTCAAGCTGCGTAGTTGCTGAGTAGTGATAAGGGGCCATAGGTGGGTTGACTTGACAAAGTTTTCATGTCTTTGCTATAGGGCTGGACAATTTTGAAAAATATCTAATTGCGATTTTTCTAATTTGCGATGTATTTTTTTAAAATTAAAGTACAGTTCACAGTTTATTTTAAGGATGTGATGGAGCAATGACACTTGAGAGAAAACTGAAGTATTATGTTAAGACCCTGTGAAGACGGAATGTTTTGTTCTCTCCAGTGAACATTAAATCATATAAATAATTGCAGCCTTTGCAATTTGCAAATTGCAACAATTAGAATTAAGATTTCAATTTGATTTCAATTAATTGTGCAGCCCTACTAAACAAGCAGTCTGTAGTGATACTAGGCACTGACTTGTCACACAGAGCAATGCCTAGATCAAACAGACATATGAAAGACGTATGTTTTATGTTTTGTATGTCTGTTGTATTTATTGTTGTGATGTTTGGCAGCTGCATTGCACATTAGCCCAAAATAAATTTCCCTCTGGGACAATAAAGTTGATTCTGACTCTGAAATTGATAGTGAATCAGATGAAGTGTGTGGCTGCTTAACTCTCTATTTCCGACACCAAAAGCACCACAGTCACTTGTCCAGGCTCAGCTGGCCTCTCCAAGACAGCAGCAAAGGAAGGAACACCCATTATTTGTCCTGACCTGTTCCTCTCCAGTGTTGATTATTTCTTGTTCTGTGACTGTTGTTCTTCCTCTGGCTAGCGTAATAGTAACAGTCAGTATAGAGATACATGAAACCCATTATTTATTAAATTTATGGTTTAAGGCATTGAAATTTAATGATTAAATAGATTTTAGTATGCTGCAAATTATGTATAAAGCAAATAACAAAATATTACCTACAAATATTCAGAAAAGGTTTTAAAAAAGAATGAGTTACTACAGCCTGAAAGGGACAAAAATCTTTAAAAAAAACAACCAAAGTGATAGAATGGAATATTACAGGGAAAGAGGTGCATTTATGCAGTAACCTAAAAAATGAAATCAAAGAATCAACAACAATTATTGTATTTTAAAAAATAATAAAATCTAATATATTAAGAAAGTATGAAACTGGTAATTAAAGTGATGGTCAGTCAATAGTAAAGGATTGAATTATTATGCAAATTGTGTCTAGAGTTGATACTGTACATTCAGACTGAAACAGTTCTGCAAGAATGAAAATGTTAAAAGATTGCTCTTCTTTCTGCTTCTTTTGATTTATTTTTCAATTTGTCTGACATGTAAAACAGATGAATTTTCTGTGCTTTTTTTTTAAATTAAATAAATAAGTAAATAATTAAAAAATGTTACTGTAAAATCATCTCAAGTCAAATATCTGCCATCACTTACCACTCCCTCAAAGCCTGATGGTACACACAAGTTATATATCATGCTTTTGCCCAGTATTTGTTGTTCTTGAAATCCTAGTTTTCTTTATGTTGGACAGTTGCAGCCATACCATAGTGACTTAAGAAAAAGCACACTCCAAGGCAAAGAGATAATAGAGAGTGAAAACCATACAGCACAGTGTAAAAATATATATCCACATTGACAAAACAAGTGTTGATTCTTCCAGCATCTTTTCTGTCTGTGCTAGTTCCTGCGGTGTGAGGAGCTGTAATGATGCACACTGCTCCGTTGCCAGAGGCTGGGCTCTACACACACTTACTGCCACATTTTGTTTAACACATGGTGGGGGAAAGCCTGTGCAGCTTGTTTTTAAACAGCTATAAAAAGACTTCTTCCTAAGGCCAAGTCGAGTTGCTCAGAAAGATCAAGAGCCGAGAGAGAGACAACAGCTTGCATCAGAGCTTTATGTGAGTTTTGGAGGAACAAGGGCAGGTTTGAATGTGCACAAACAACATGACACAAGGATGAAGCAACGAGACAATAGCAAAGCAAAGTGTTTTAAGCCTAAGAGTTCAGAGCCCACACAGAGAGCACTCTCCAAACACTCACCCAAACTGAAGCCACTCTCTACTTCCTTGTGTTTTTGCCAGCAATATTATAAAAAAATACTATAATTTTTCATTATCTGCTTTTAGGGTTACAGCAGCGGGGTCGCACCAAGAGGACCAAAAAGGTTCCACTGAGAGGTCCAGAGCTGTCACACTGTGGGATCACATTGCCCCTCATTTATCAAAGTTGCGTAGAAATGGGTGCAGATTCTTGCGTAAAAATGGGGGACACATTGGTTTCATGAAACTGTACTGCATACAGCAAGATTGTAGCGGTACGCACAGCTGGTGGCGGCTGAAAACAAGCGTGATTTAAATAAAACATTCCTAAATGTTTTCAGTTTAGGTCCTCACCCACAGAGTTTGTAGCATGGAGGCATGAAACGGCAAAAAGGGCTTGACTCTGAACAGAAAATACACAAATAAATTAATAAGGAATACAGTTTTTGTTGTTTTGCCATATGGAAAATATTGTTAAAGGTTTAGTTTCAGGTTCATCCCCCATTTCCACCTTGATATCTAAAAATACATTTGCCATTTGAAGCTTACATACGCTTGTGTAGTCAGCCACCAATTGTGCAACTTCTCCCACTTAAAAAGATGAGAGAGGCCTGTAATTTTCATCATAGGTATACCTCATCTATGAGAGACAATATGAGAAAAAAAAAATCCAGAAAATCACATTGTCTGATTTTTAAAGAATTTATTTGCAAATTATGGTGGAAAATAAGTATTTGGTCAATAACAAAAGTTCATCTCAATACTTTGTTATATACCCTTTGTTGGCAATGACAGAGGTCAAACGTTTTCTGTAAGTCTTCACAAGGTTTTCACAAACTGTTGCTGGTATTTTGGCCCATTCCTCCATGCAGATCTCCTCTAGAGCAGCGATGTTTTGGGGCTGTCGCTGGGCAACACGGACTTTCAACTCCCTCCAAAGATTTTCTATGGGGTTGAGATCCTCCTTCGTTACCCGGGCAGTGTGTTTGGGATCATTGTCATGCTGAAAGACCCAGCCACGTTTCATCTTCAATGCCCTTGCTGATGGAAGGAGGTTTTCACTCAAAATCTGACGATACATGGCCCCATTCATTCTTTCCTTTACACGGATCAGTTCGTCCTGGTCCCTTTGCTGAAAAACAGCCCCAAAGCATGATGTTCCCACCCCCATGCTTTACAGTAGGTATGGTGTTCTTTGGATGCAACTCAGCATTCTTTCTCCTCCAAACACGACAAGTAGAGTTTTTACCAAAAAGTTCTATTTTGGTTTCATCTGACCATATGACATTCTCCCAATCCTCTTCTGGATCATCCAAATGCTCTCAAGCAAACTTCAGACGGCCTGCACATGTACTGGCTTTAGCAGGGGGACACGTCTGGCACTGCAGGATTTGAGTCCCTGGCGGCGTAGTGTGTTACTGATGGTAGCCTTTGTCCCAGCTCTCTACAGGTCATTCACTAGGTCGCCCCGTGTGGTTCTGGGATTTTTGCTTACCGCTCTTGTGATCATTTTGACCCCACGGGGTGAGATCTTGCGGGGAGCCCCAGATCGAGGGAGATTATCAGTGGTCTTGTATGTCTTCCATTTCCTAATAATTGCTCCCACAGTTGATTTCTTCACACCAAGCTGCTTACCTATTGCAGATTCAGTCTTCCCAGCCTGGTGCAGGTCTACAATTTTGTTTCTGGTGTTCTTTGACAGCTCTTTTATATATATATATATATATATATATATATATATATATATATATATATATATATATATATATATATATATATATATATATACAGACACACAAGTTTACATATAAAAAAAGAAAGATAAAAAATTGTCCTCTCGCCCTCCGCGGGCAGTCTCATCCATCCAAGCTCGGGTGATGTTTTTCTACAGGGATCTGCTGTAGCCACTCTTTCAGTTTGGGGGTTGCTGCCCCGAGTGCTCCGATGACCATGGGCACCACTGTTGCCTTCACTTTCCAGGCCTTCTCAAGTTCTTCTTTGAGGCCTTGATACTTCTCCAGTTTCTCGTGGTCCTTTTTCCTGATGTTGCAATCGCTTGGTATTGCGATGTCAACCACAACGGCTTTCCTCTGCTGTCTGTCCATCACCACAATGTCCGGTTGGTTCGCCACAACCATTTTGTCTGTCTGGATCTGGAAGTCCCACAGGATCTTAGCTCGGTCATTCTCTATCACCTTTGGAGGTGTTTCCCACCTTGACCTCGGGACTTCCAGACTGTTCTCTGCACAGATGTTCCTGTACACTATACCAGCCACTTGGTTATGACGCTCCATGTATTTCCCTGCCAGCACCTTACATCCTGCAGTTATGTGCTGGATTGTCTCAGGGGCCTCTTTGCACAGTCTGCACCTGGGGTCTTGTCTTGTATGGTAGATCTGGGCCTCTATTGCTCTTGTGCTCAAGGCCTGCTCCTGTGCAGCCATGATCAGTGCCTCTGTGCTGTCCTTCAGTCCAGCCCTTTCTAGCCATTGGTAGGATTTCTGGATATCAGCCACTTCAGTTATCTGTCGATGGTACATCCCATGTAGGGGCTTTTCCTCCCATGATGCTTCTTCCAGCACCTCGTCCTCTGTTTTCCACTGCCTGAGATTCACTGAGCACTTCGTCCGTTAAGGCCATTTTCCTGATGTATTCAAGGATCTTGTTTGGACACTCATTAGTCCTCTGCCTCCTTCCTTGCGCTTAGTGTACAGTCTCAGGGTGCTGGATTTGGGGTGGAACCTTCCATGCATGGTCAGGAGCTTCCGTGTTTTCACCTCTGTGGTCTGAATCTCTTCCTTTGGCCAGCTTATTATTCCCGCAGGGTATCTGATGACTGGCAGGGCATAGCTGTTGATTACCTGGACTTTGTTCTTGCCATTGAGCTGACTCCTTAGAACCTGCCTTACTTGTTGGACATATTTGGCTGTGGCTGCTTTTCTTGGGGCCTGTTCCAGGTTGCCATTTGATTGTTGGATTCCAAGGTACTTGTAGCTGTCTTGAATGTCTGCTCTTCTGCCATCTGGGAGTGGGACCCCTACTGTACGGACTGTCTTCCCTCTCTCTTCTCAAGTCCGAATGACATTCATATATATATATATATATATATATATATATATATATATATATATATATATATATATATATATATATATATATATATATATACATACATAGTCATACATACATCTATGCCGCACATACATACATGCACACACATTCACACATACATACACCCATATACACAATACAGTACATATACCTAAAAATAAACAAATAACTAAACTAAAAATAATAATAATAAAAAGTCAATAAAAAAGAATGGGGTTACTGTGTATGCAAATACAAAGATGTTAGAAACTGTTTACACACAAAACATGTGCAGTAGCGCACTGTAGTACCTAAGTAAGGAAAAATGCTGCTATGGGCAAACTAGAAATAATATCTCTTTTTTTTTTTTTTTTTTTTTTTTTTTTTTTTTTTTTTTTTTTTACAATTATGTTTGTTATACCCAATTACAAAATATATGGAGAAGTACAAGAAGTACAGAATATTACAGACAGTCCAGCACACCAATGCAACACTAAGATAATATATTTTAACCATAAATTAGTTTTCTGCTATAGTAATATTATTCAGCACTGAATAATTTACAATTTAGTCACTCGGTTATATTTATCACTGCAGAGTTTAATACAGAGAGGTCATTCAAGAGTCAAAGTTCATGGGTGATTCCTTGATAAGAAAAAAAAGTAATATTAATAAAAAATATATATATACATACATATACCTACACGCATATACATTATACACACACACACATACACATATATACATGCATACGTACTGTTATGGAAATCTTAGATTGAGATACTTGACAAAAAGACAGTGTCTGGATCAATCAGCAAGTTGTCTTTATTTTACTTGTGCACAAGGAGAACACAGCGCAAAGGAGAGATGCACAGTGTCCTGCCCCTGTTAGCAGAAGGTAGGTTTTATACCAAGCATGCACAGGAAAGAGTATGTGTCCCAGAGTCACAAGCATATCTGAAGATATCTCTAATCTATAAGAGGTCACCATGGTCTGGCTATCGTGTGCACTAAGACACAACATGCTTTGGCCTTACAGCTGTAACGCATGCTGTTGTCCTTGTAAAGCACTTAGCTCAGACAATAGAATAACAGTAGGATAACACAGAAATTAATGAATTTCCACTACAATACTTACACATACACACATATACATACATACAAGTATGTTTATGACGCCATGATAAGCCACCATTGTAGATCATAACCTAGACTAGTCATACTAGCAGTCCATATATTCAACCAGCAGGTGGGATAGATCTGTTTTCTCACACAAATGTATAAATGGATCCCATATCTGGTGGAAAAGATGTACTTTATCTTTAAGTGTTTATGAGATGTTTTCCATTGGGAGTTTTTCTGCCAATTCCTTGATCCAATAGCAAATATGAAGTTTTCCAGGGGTTTTCCAAGTTGAGGTTATAACTTTTTTGGCACATATAATACCTAAATTTAAAAGGATATGTTTAGCTTCCTCTGTGCTCTCAGCAAAATGTCCAATATTAGTAATATGGGGTCAAGGGGAATTGCAACTTTTAAAATTTTCTGCAGGAAAAACAACCACCTGTTCCCAAAAGTCTGTCACATATGGACAACTCCAAGTACAATGAACAAGAGTTCCTTTATCTTTCATACACCTATAACAAGTATCTGAATTCTTTGAATTTTATTCATTTTTACTGGAGTTAAATATACTCTCATCAATATTTATACTGCAGTAAAATTAATCGTGAATTTGCAATCTGATGGTGGATTTTCTTTCAAGCTTTCTTCCAGTCTTCAGTTGATATTTGTAGTTTTAAGTCTGATTGCCAAGCCTTTAAATAAGATTTAGATGACTCGGGTGAGTTAATATTAAAGAGACTGTAAAGGTCTACAATTAATCCTTTCTGAAATGGGTTTTTTAATAAGAAATGTATCCAGAATTGAAAGAGAAGGCATAATCAACGACTGCCCCTGAGTGGATTGTATGAAATTTTTTACCTGCAAGTATTTAAAGAAATACTTGAGGGGCAATTTATGCTCGGGTACTAGCTCTTTGAATGTTTTAAGATTACCATTTTTAATATTATACAAATCTTTAATTTGTCTTATTCCCTGCTCTGCCCATCTGCCCTTCCAGGTAGGACGTTTTTATTACCCCAGATAGGGCTATAATGTGAAAGGGTAATATTTAATTTAATTTATTTAAATATTTATAGGCATCGTAGAAAACTGATATCATATTTCTTACAATTGGATTGATAGTTCTCTTTTTAAGATTTTTAATGTTATCTGAGTACAAATATTCTGGAAAAGCTAGATCCACTGAGGAGCACTTGATGTCCTTCCATGCTCGAGAGTTAGAACAGAAGTAAAACCTCATAGTTTTAATTTGAGATGCCCAGTAATACCATAAGAGGTTAAGACACTGTAGTCCCCCCGTATCATAAGGTAGATATAAAAGTGACAAACGTAGTCTAGGACGTCTACTCATCCAGATAAAGTTAAAGAAGGCCTTTGTCATGCTTGAGAAAAATGTAAGAGGAGGTGGCAAGGGAATATTCTGAAATAAATCTAATATTCGAGGTAATATATTCATTTTTAGTAAATTGATTCTACCAATATGAGAAATTGGGAGGGCAGACCAAGGATTTAGTACAGTGGAGATAGATGTTATCATAAGGGTATAGTTAACATCAACTATTTCTTCTATTTTGTTACTGATTTGTATGCCTAAATAAGTAAAATTATTAACTAGATTGAAACACTGAACACAATCTGGCAAATTGCCCCTTTCACAAGAATTCAGTAACAAAATTGATGATTTGTGACAGTTAACTTTATAACCGTACATATTACCAAACCTTGTGATGATAATGCTGGGATAGATACTGAAAGGTTTTTTAATATAAGTACTACGTCATCTGCAAAGAGACAGATGCAGTGTTCCTGTTGCCCCAGTCTAATACCTGATATTGATTGATGACTTCTAACTGCAGCCTGCCCTTCTCATAAATACAAAGAATTAGCATTTGCAGCATCTCCAGTACATCATGTGTCTGTATTTTCACGTGAAACTAATCTCAAACCAATTAGAAGAAGATGAACTACAATCCTTGTCATTTTCACACCATCCCTTCAGTCTTTTCCTCAGACCGGCCCACTCGCAGATCCATTATGTGATTTGAGCGTTGGGCTTATCCGGGCCTCATCATCCCCAGGCACCAGTAGCTGTGAAATAATGAACCAATATGGAGTCTGAAATAGCAGAAAATGGCAGCTCTCCTGTTTTACCAAATCCCTGGTGCCGCTGGGCCTAAGGAGGTTGAGGCATGATGATAAAGCTCCGGGGCAAAAGGAACGAGGGAGGAGGATGAAGGAGAAGTGTTTAATGTGTGCCTGGGTTCATGGCCTCATGGCGGCACTGATTAGCCTACTCTGCTCTGCTCTGACTGATAACCAGCTTTCACATTCTCATTTAGAGAGAACCAGAGGAAACCCAGCTTTTACTAAATACTCTAAATACTCTGAACAGAAGCTCCAGGCCACTGTCACACCTGGTATTTCTGTCTTCAGTATCTAAAATTTAAAAGCATAAACATGTGCAGGGCTTTGTTTCTCTGATTAGCTGTGTGTTTTAAATACGGTTTTCTGGTTTGTTAAATGTTTATCAATTTTCAAAGACCTGATGGTTTGGTTCCCCTGGTTTCTTCTTTTTTTTCCCCCACAGCTGGGTTTTTTTAGGGGTTTTGCCTTACCGAAAAGGAGGGTCTAAAGACAGGGGATGTCCAGGGTCTGTTCAGTGTAGTTATTGTTTATGTCTAATTGTGTGCTTATGTCTGATTAACTGTTTGTGAAGCCCTTTGAGGCGACTGTTGTTGTGATATTGGGCCATAGAATTAAAATTGAAATGAATTGCATGGTTCAGGTGAGTGCTAAAGCCCTCCTCACTTTAAAGATTAATGCCTCTTCCATATGGCTGAAATGTGTGAAATTTGACTACAGCTGTTTATGCATTATGATAATTACATTAACAATTGATGAAAATTAATTTTTGAACACTTTTACATATCCCAGTGAGAGTGTAAGTGTGCTGACATGGAAATATTGGCTTTTTAATGCATTCTTTTAGACTCATGATCATAGTTCCATTAACATAGTCTTTTTTTTTTCTGTGTAGGTCTGCCTGGAGTACTGCTTTATTGGTATTTTTAGTGGACCAGTTGTAGTTTGTGTGTAATATTGTTGCTTAGATGCTTTGAGCACATTTTCATCTTATTCTCAGGATTTTCACTTCTCTGGATGACGTTTTTAATATTTATATGCACCCGTGTTTTTAATATTTTTTACGCGCACATGTGTGTGTGTGCATGAAAATAAACTAACAAAAAATAATTTATAAAAAATATATACATACACATGCACACACTTCCATTACGGAAAATATGTCAAATTAATATTGTTGCATATTATTATTGGTGTTATCCACTGTGTTATCCACAATGTATGTTGTTTAGTGTAGCTCAGACAATATACACTGCTCAAAAAAATAAAGGGAACACTTAAACAATACAGTGTAACTCAATCACACTTCTGTGAAATCAAACTGTCCACTTAGGAAGCAACACTGATTGACATCAGTTTCACTGCTGTTGTGCAAATGGAACAGACAACAGGTGGAAGTTAGAGGCAATTAGCAAGACACCCCCAATAAAGGAGTGGTTCTGCAGGAGGTGACCACAGACCACTTCTCAGTTCCTATGCTTTCTGGCTGATGTTTTGGTCACTTTTGAATGCTGGCGGTGCTTTCACTCTAGTGGTAGCATGAGACAGAGTCTACAACCCACACAAGTGGCTCAGGTAGTGCAGCTCATCCAGGATGACACATCATTGCGAGCTGTGGCAAGAAGGTTTGCTGTGTCTGTCAGCGTAGTGTCCAGAGCATGGAGGTGCTACCAGGAGACAGGCCAGTACATCAGGAGACGTGGAGGAGGCTGTAGGAGGGCAACAACCCAGCAGCAGGACCGCCACCTCCTCTTTTGTGCAAGGAGGAACAGGAGGAGCACTGCCAGAGCCCTGTAAAATGACCTCCAGCAGGCCACAAATGTGCATGTGTCTGCTCAAACGGCCAGAAACAGACTCCATGAGGGTGGTATGAGGGCCCGATGTCCACAGGTGGGTGTTGTGCTTACAGCCCAATGACCTTTGGGATCAATTATTGCTCTGAGTAAAAGTTGATTTTCAGCTGCAGCTCTGTGGAAGTATTCCAAAACTTGTGAAAGTCAGATTAAAAATATGCTCCTGAGAACTGCTGATGCCCCAGTCAGCTGAAGATTGGCTGTTCTGATAAGAAACACAGAAAGCAGAGTGAGGAGTGGAGATGAGGCCTCCAGCCACTGGTCTGGAAGTGGATGCTGATGCCTCGTCTTTAGACTAAGATGGAGCACGAGGTGAAGGCCCACAACTCTGCAAGGTTACAGCAAGCGTTCACCTTCTGCAGTGGTTATTTAGAGAGCAGAGCTTATTGTTTGATAAAGAGAAGATAAAGCTTTATTGATCCCTGTGGGGAAATTGTGTTTCTGTGAGGGAGATGGAGGAGGAACAGAAATGTGTGCTGCAAACTCAGACAGAACAGTGCAATAACAGCAGGCAGTAAAACGGAAAACTCACCACAAATACTCCAGAGGTAATGTTACAGAGATGTGACTGCTGTAATATGGAGAAGGCTGTTTTCATTATCTTAGTGCTCCAAAGGATTCAGTCTCATTCCATAATACACAGCAGAGTGTCAAAGGAAATTGTCAGTGGGCCTCATTCATGAACGCTTCTTACGTGCAAATATGTACTTAAGCCCCACTTAGGAGGATTTTTTCTTTACGGAAGAATGTTCTTCTGGAAGAAAACATCACAAGAACAGGTCTAATGCACTGAAATTCAGCAGTTTTATTATTTTAACATTCATCCATCCAATCATCCATCTTCTTACACTTTTCTGTGGCCGGGTCTCTACAACCGCCCGGGCTGCAGCACACTTGGCCTTACCCTTCTTCTCCACCAGTGAATCCAACTCACCACCAGGTGGTGATCAGTTGACAGCTCAGCCCCTCTCTTCACCCGAGTGTCCAAGACACATGACCAATGGTCAGATGGAATGACAACAAAGTCGATCATCAACCTTCGACCTAGGACGTCCTGGTGCCACGTGCATTGATGAACTCCCTTGTGCCTGAATATAGTGTTTGTTAAGGACAATCCGTGACTAGCACCGAAGTCCCAAAACAGAACACCACTCGGGTTCAGATCATGGAGGTTGTTCCTCCCAATCACGCCGCTCCAGGTATCACTGTGGCTGCCTACGTGGGCATTGAAGTCCCCCAGTCGAATGACGGAGTGAGAGACCTGTCCCCGACACGAAAGCACAGGGACCTGACCCTCTCTTTCACTGGGGACAACTCCAACACATGGCGGCTGAGCTGAGGGGCTATAAGCAGGCCCACACCATGTCGCCTCTCACCACGGGAAACTCCTAGAGTAGAAGAGAGTGCAGCTCCTCTCAAGGAGTTTGGATCCAGAACCCAACCTGCACCTGGAGGTGAGCCTGACTATCTCCAGTCAGTAATGCTCAACCTCCCACACAAGCTCAGCCTAAAACAGCAGTGCAGTGACCAGTCCCACCTCAATCCCTGCCCAAGTCCCCTCTGTATAGACACACTGCCAGACCAAAAAATAAATAAATAAAAAAGGTTGCCACAAAATAAAGGTCACGCTCTAATAGTTCATTCCTTTAGCTTTGATTATGGCATGCATTCACTGTGGCATTGTTTCAGTAACTTCTGCAAGGTCAAAAGATTTATTTCCATCAGGTGTTGCATTCATTTTTCACCAAGATCTGGTATTGATGATGGGAGAGTGACCACTGTGCAAAGTCTTCTCCAGCACATCCCAAAGATTCTCAGTGGGGTTAAGATCTGGACTCTGTGATGGACAATCCATGTGTGAAAATGATGTCTCATGCTCCCTGAACCACTCTTCATAATGTGAGCTAAATGAATCCTGGCATTGTCATCTTGGAATAAGCCCATGCCATCAGGGAAGAAAAAATCCATTGATGGAGTAACCTGGTCATTCAGTATATTCAGGTAGTCAGCTGACCTCATTTTTTGGCCCCATAACATTGCTGAACCTAGACCCGACCAACTGCAGGAAGCCGCTTACCTGTTTGCTTAGGTAAATCCAGGTGGCAACTTTTTTTTTTTTTTTTTTTTTGGTCAGGCAGTGTATTACTGCTGCCAAGATCCTGACGAGGAGGCACAAATTTGACCACATCACTCCCATCCTCCAGTCCCTCCATCAATGGAGTCTTTTAAAAAACATCTTAAAAACGTTCTTTTTAAAAGAGCTTTTAGTTTTTGAATTTTGCATGTTTTTCATTTCATTGTATCGTTTTTAAGCATTTTATTTTTCTAGCACTTTAAGATTTTGTCTCAAGATGTAAAGTGCATTATAAATAAAATGTATTATTATTATTATTATTATTATTATTATTATTATTATTATTATTATTATTATTACTCTGGCCTGAACTGTAGCCCCATGGCCAGGGCTCTCAGATGAGAAGAATCTGGGAGCTTGAGAACGTGTCATAAATCCGACTTAGGGCGCACTCACACTAGGGCCATTCGAACCTGCTGTGCCCAGGTATGATTGGGGAGGGGTCTGAGTCCCCCGCCGGCCCGCACTTACACCTGCACAAACGATCCGTGCCATGACACGGTTGCGTCATCAGCTCTGAGGGCGACTCTGAGGGCGACAGACTGCTACGTCGTCATGGTGCGCGGTTTGTTTACAAATCGAGCGAGCCGCTAAAACTTTTAAAACAAGTGTAGTGGAAAACGTGAGACCAGCGGCATGAAGTATCTGTGCTATTGTGATTCTACTTTGAGTCTTGTTCGTGAGATGCGGTCTTCTGTCACAGGTTTTGGAATAAACCACATACGAGGAACAGCGAAGGCATCTGCAGACAGACGAGAGAGGCTTCAGAACTACTGCTGCTCTTCTCTTCAGAAAGGTGAGCGCAAGTCAGTGGCATTGTTACGAGTGTTGATAATGGAATTTATCCATTTTTACTGAGAAAAGAACAGTTGTACATGACAGAGCTCGTAGTGTGCGTGCGAGCTTGCATGAGCAACCGTGCCGTGCCCCACCTCCTCCAACCGTGCCAAAGTCCTGAAGCATACCGCGCCTGGGCGCGGTTCGGAGCACTCACATTAGGCAACCATGCCGTGCTTTAGGGGCGTTCCGGACTTGGGCAAGGATCGATTGGCCTGGTGTGAGTACACCCTAAGTGACATTCTTAAGCAAACATTCATTAATTAGGCCCAATGTACAGTGGCTCCGGATTTGTATTTCATAGATACTGCTCTAGATAAATAGATGTGGTCAAATATGCTGTGGTATACTGGAACGAAGGTTACCCACAGCAAAACAATACATCTGTGTGACCCCAGTGGAGCGGTGAAGTTACAGGGAGCAGAGGTGAAGAAGCGTCAGGACTTGCAAGTATTTCGGTCGATGGTCAAGAGCAATGGAGAGAGTGGAAAAGAGGTGAAGAGGTGTGTGGAGCAGGTGTGAATGGGTGGAGAAAAGTGTCAGGTTTGTCGCGTTTTTCCAGATTGAGATGGTTTGAACAGAGTAGAGATTGTGATTATTTAGGAGGAGGATGCTGAGGTTAGCACTGGATGTGGATCAGCAGCATCACATGAGTTGAATACATGTGTCAGAAAGGAGAAGTGAAGCCTTGACATTTTAAAAAGATATACATGTGGGCCTTCCTTTCATTGCTTACGCAAAGTTTTTACAACTTCTCTTAGTCAAAACACTCACAAGTCATTTTTGAGGGCAGGAGAACTGTCCAAGCACTTCAGGCACTCACCAGATCGGAGCAGAAATGGCTGCTGTGTCACTTTATGTCGTGGGTTCAGAGAACACAGGTTTTTACTGAGGTGACAGTGTGTGGACGTGGAGCCAGGCCTGTCAGCACGGCCGGGCTGGCTGTGTGGAGCCGCCGGAGGATGTCACACTGGCCAGGTCCTGTCTGTGTGCAGCACACGAGAGTTTAGCTGATTCTTCTGATTTTTTTCTCTTTCTGACAAGGAGCTAACAATATAGATGGCTTGTTTGAACAGATGATTCCCAGTAGAAGTGATGTTAAAGGTGAGTAGAGCTGAGTTTTATGGTCATAAGGAGTGGCATAACTGAAACATCAGCCAATAATGGAGCAAGAAGTTAAAACTTAGAGGTGACCACCATTTTTCAGTTGCAGTTTTTCAGTCAGGTGCTGAACATCAGGCAGGCCGACTCACTGCTGTCATTACAGTTTTTTGTTACTTCATAGTTTTTTCTGAAACCAGAAGCCAGTGTCCCATAACCCCCAAACTGTAAATTTATGCCATTGAACACTAATAATGTTGTTAAAACAAACTATGTCACTGATGTATTCACTTCTAAATCTTACTTTTGTAAACGGTTTGACAACTACAATACTACCTTTGTCGTCTACTGGCTGCAGTGTGAATGCGGCTGTTTTTATGTTGGGAGATGAAATATAGATTTTATGGGAGACCATTCATTCATTCATTTTCTTCTGCTTATTTCCGTTAGGGGTCACAGGTGACTGGAGCCTATCCCAGTAACATTTGGGCCTTAGGCTGACACAAAGATGAACACAGACAGACAACCATTCACTCTCACATTCAAAAGGGGCAGTAACAGACTCAAACAACTCCTGAAACTAGAAACCTATTGGATTTATACTTTAAAAGCCACTTGTCATCCAGGCCTTTGAGAGGAGATTCATCTTTCTCCTTTTTTGTAATCCTTTCTGCCTCTCCTGCTATAATTAAATGGAACGTAATATATTTTTAAGTGACTGTACCTTTATGACATTTGCCACAATAATGCTGTACAGTTCTTGCTGTTTATAAATGTTTTTAGAATAAATCTATAAGTAGTTCCAGTGTTTGGTTTATCTGACAATATGTCACACTGTTGGTTTGTATATAGTTTACATCCCATTTGTCCTACTGTCACATGTCTCATCTGTAATACTGATGTGCCTTTTTAATATGTGCTTTGTGGTATTGTGTAACTTTTTGTCAGCTTCTGTCACATGACTGATCACATGACCTGTCTTTTTAAAAGCATGCACAGGCGTCTTTACTATAATGCCCTGACGAAGACTCATGCAGTTGAAACATGTTGGTGTTGAATGAAAAAATTTTTATTAGTAACAAGCGTGCCCCAAACATTTTGCTCCTCAGCCCAGTTTCTTGTTGTAAAGAGCACCTGGTACTTTGGCTTAAACCAACCCGATGAAATCCAGTGAGCACTCCCAGCACCTTTTCTTTTTAACTGTGTTTTACACAGTAAACACAGTGTTCAGACTTGGACCGCAGAGTCTCTGGATCTGGAACTGGTTCAGATCTGTGTGCTCTTAAAGGCCTGAGAAGACAAAGATTTGTTAGTTTAGTATTTTAATATACAGGACATGGTTTATCATTGTATTATGAAATAAATGGCAATAAACATAAAGCCAGCAACAACTTTAATTTATGGCAATAGAAGAGCACCAAGCATTTTATGGCAAACATTTTCAGCCAAAGAGTAATCATTGGAAAAAAAATTTGAACAAATTAATAGTATTAATGATTAATGATTAAATTCATATTGGAGCAGCCCTGCAGCAGAGCCTCTGGGTGCTAATTGTAATTTTAATGAGTACATCATTTTCATAAGGTAAATGTGAGTGCATTTGTGCAGGACTGACTGGTGTACTCCAAACCAACACGCCTGTGCTCTGCTCGTACATCCATGAGCACAGTGTCTACAGAGCGCTACAGTAAAACAGAGATGAAGGCTCAGATCTCAGATCTCATGTTGCTGAGAGTGTGCAGGGCTGATCCTCCTCATGTTCAGCCTGCCCCCTGCTCTCACAACCCCCCCTTCCCCCCCCTCCCACACACACACACACACACACACGCTCCATGGTGCTGACAGGTGACAGCACATGAAAGCACCGCTGTCACAGAGATCGCACAGAGCTGAGGAGCATGGCCCCGGGGCCCCTCTCTTTTAATTGACTGCACTGCCTTGACTGTGGCTCTGACTGTCACACACTGAAGTTCTACTGTACAGGCCTCACAGTTAACCCCTCCCAGTTACACCAGCGTGCTCTTCCCACACTGGTCACATGTGTATAAGTTTGTGTGCGTTTGCGCGAGTTTGTGTGTGTGGCTGTACAAGGCCCTACAGTACATATATAATTTTGCAGCAGAGTTCTCTTACTGACTAAATTATAAATGTCCTTCTTGATTCTGATCACATGACAAATTTACAGTAGCATACGTATGGTGAGTTCAATATGTGCTAATATTATTGAATGTTTGTGTAACCTTACCTTATTCTGGATTATTGGCATTACTTTTGGTAATTCCGCCTTTGTTGTAATATGTGCGATTTTATGCCATCTTATGTGACACCTGCTAAATTATAATATTCTTCCCCCCTTTTGCCTTTTTTGCAGCCCTTTAACCAATTTTAGTGATTCAAACTTTAAAACATTTCTGAGTTCTGGGACGTTATTGGTTTTACTTTTGGTCATTCTGCCTTTGGTCTTATTTGTGCTATTTTAGGTCATCTACTGTGACACCTGCCAAATTATGGTTTTCTGAAGTTTTTTGACCCATTCTGCCTTTTTGTGCTTCTTGCATCTAGAACAAATTCTAGGTTATACTACTTCTAAATTGTGGTATTTTAGGGCATCTATTGTGACACCTGCCCTATTATATTTTTCTGCCCCATTTTACCATTTTTGTAGTTCTTGCATCTAGCACAACTTCTAGGATTTTTTTTTTACAGTAATTCTACTTCTAATTTGTGCTATTTCAGGTCATCTATAGTGACACTTGCCAAATTATGGTATTCTGTCCCATTCTGCTTTTTTAACTTTAATTTTAGTAATTAAAAAAACATTATTGCTATTAGTTTTAGTAATTCCGTCTTTGTTGTTATCTGTGCTATTTTAGGTCATTTATTTTGATACCTACCAAATTATGTTTTTAGTTTTGGTTTATTTTTTCTGACCAATTCTACCTTTTTGTGCTTCTTGTATCTGACAACTTCTAAGAAAATTTCTAGTGGTAATGCTGCTTCTAATTTGTGCTTTTTTAGGCCATCTAAAACATTTCTGAATTTTGGGACATTATTGGTTTTACTTTTGGTCATTTGCCTTTGGTTTTATTTGTACTATTTTGTGACACCTACCAAATTATAGTTTTATGTCCCATTCTGCCTTTTTTGAGGCCCTTTAACCAATTTTAGAGATTTAAACTTTAAAACATTTCTGAATTCTGGGATATTGTTGGTATTATTTTTGGTCATTCTGTTATTTGTGCTGTTTAGGTCATCTACTGTGACATATGCCAAGTTATGGTTTTCTGATGTTTTCTGACCCATTTCTGCCTTTTTAGTGCTTCTTGCATCTGACACAACTTCTAACTTCTAGCAGTAATGCTTCTTCTAATTTGTGCTATTTTTGGCCATCTTTTGTGACACCTTAACCTTAACCCCCTTCCCCCCACCCTGGTTACGTGACTTTCGACTAACACCGCCGCCACGCCAAGCCTCTGGAGCCAGAGGAATCACTTTAGTTGCAACTTTTTTCAAAATGTTCAAATCTTTCGATTTTTATTTGCTTTTCAGCTATTTAGTTGACAAAACAAATAAGAAAACTGACAAGGTGCAATTTCCAGATGTATCAGGTTTGTAATGTAAAAGATGTAAAAGTACATCCTTGGATACTTCTTTGTAAGCCATATAAATATCTAATTAAAAACGATTTTGTGGGTTCAAGCCAAGAAGTTTTATTAAAGCACCATCGCCTACAGCATCAAAGAGGATTTGACTGGCACTGTGTCCACGGTGGCTGGGTTTGTACATTTAAGACACAAGGTGCACTGAGGTCCCGTCTCCTCAGAACACATGACAGGACTATGAAAAGGCAAGAGATTAAACTTTCTTTGTGATTTCTATGAATTTAAGGAAATCTGCTCACAGAATACTTTAATTTCTCCTCGTCTCTGTCGCCTAAAAAATCAAGAGAATGTGTACTACTAACAATTCAAAAATATTTCATTCACACAGGGGCAAAAAGAACCAAAACTCACAGAGTATAAAAATTGTATAAGAGTCCTTTCCGACAAGGAAACGTGCACCACTGAATGTCACTCCCCTGAGCAGCCATTAAATACCTTTGAGGAGGCAGAGACATTACCAAGAGGCGCTCATATCTACTTTCAAATCATAATGAAGACAATGAGTGTGTAGATTATGAGTTAAAATTAAATTAAATTAAAATTCATGGTAAGAGCTGTCTGTTTGAATGGTACTTAATTTTACCATCCAGGTTTCACTCAATTCAGCTTGCTCTTCTTGGAAAAAGTGTTAATGTCAAACAATTTGGTTATGAATTATTTCTATATCCACTCATAAACATGTCTGTGAAGACTCTCACTCGTCCAGGGTAAATGCATCGCAACAAAAGTTAAAAAAGCAGTCATCTGGATTGGATTTTTTTCACATTGAAGACGTTTCACCTCTTATCCAAGACTTTCACTCCTCGCTCAAACCATCCTTTCTCTCTGGCTAAGATTCGGACCTCACTGTCCTCAAAGGAGTGGTTTGTGGCCTTCAGGTGGAGGTGTACTGCAGATTCTGGTCCACTGGAGTTGGCCCTGCGGTGTTGGTATAACCGCTTGTGCAGAGGTTGTTTGGTTTCTCCAATGTACTGTTCATTACAGTTCTCACTGCAGTGGATGGAGTACACAACATTGCTCTGTTTGTAACTGGGAATTTTGTCCTTGGGGTGAACCAGTTTTTGTCTGAGAGTATTAACAGGTTTGAAATAAACCGGGATGTTGTGTTTGCTAAAAATCCTTTTAAGTTTCTCAGATAGGCCGGAGATGTACGGAATCACTACATTGCTCCTTTTTGGCTCTTGCTCCTGTTCTTTCCTGTCCTGTTTTCTTGTCCTTTGGGATTTGGAGAAGGCCCAGTTGGGATATCCACAGGTTCTGAGAGCTTGGCGGACATGTAGCTCTTCTTTCCTCCTTCCCTCAGAGCTTGTGGGAACCTCTTGGGCTCTGTGCTGCAGTGTCCTGATCACACCAAGTTTGTGCTGTAGTGGGTGGTTTGAATCAAATAACAGGTACTGGTCTGTGTGAGTGGGCTTCCTGTACACTTCCACATGGAGCCGCCTGTCTTCTCCAATGATAACTGCACAGTCTAAGAAGGCTCGGCTGTTCTCTGTGGCATCCTCACGAGTGAACTTGATGTTCTGGTCCACAGCATTAATCCACTCATAAAGGATATAAAATTTCTTGAAAGTAATGGGCTGTTTGTTGACATTAAATAGGATTGTAAAGGGAACAGTATTTTGTGTCTGTGCTGATAACAGCCTTGCAGGATTTTTTAGTCTTTTAATGCAGACAAGTTTTGTAGATTTTGTTGTATTGATTAAGACCAGATTGCAACAGTTGATCCAAAATTGTAGAACAGTATAACATTTTTGTGCAAAAGCTTGAGTGCGGTGAAACACAAAGTGTGGGTGGTGTCAAAGGCTCATGTGCCTTGAGTACCTCGTCTTACTTTCATCCAATCCAATGACGGTGTTATCCTTGTGGAACTATGACTGAGTCTTAAGGAATTGATTAGAGAAGGATTTATGACATTTGAGGGGCTTCAAGTGGAGCCAACCCCCCTGTAAGAGGCTAACCCCACCCCCAGACAAATTTTCAACTGACTCACCATGGGGGCGTGTGTCTGTGTGATGGTTTTATACCAGAGCCACGTAGACAAAAACCAAGCTGTACCGCCTTAGGCCGATAGTAAAATTCAACTGTAGCCACACTTCAACCACAAGAGGGCAGCACTAAGGCGGTTTTAGATCAAAGATTGTCAAATTAAACAAGTTTACATGAAAATGCCAAAAATTGCACAGTAACAAGCGCTATTAGAGCCCCATTTAGACAGTTTATCAGCAAAAAAAAAAAAGTTGTGTTTTGGAGTTTAGTTACTCTTTAACAATTGTATAAAATTGTTTCCATACAAATTCTCTGATAAAGTCAAAAAGCCACAACAAATTACAAAAGCCAATTTTAGGTATACAGAGTGGCAATGGACATCTTTACTTTTACTGCCTTTTATGGAGCGGTACTGCAGAACATGAGCCCACATGAGAAATACTGATGGACCTCAAAGAGATTGTTGAGATTGTTTTCCCTACAACTTTATCAGAGGAAATATTGTCTTACTTGGAGACCAAAATATTTGACCATCATAAACTGCTCATTGAAACTTTGCCTCACATATAGTTGAGGCCAAAACATTACTTTATTGAGCACTATGTTCATCTTGTGCGCCGCTTTGGAATTTTAGTTGATTTGTGGACAATTTTTTTTTAAAGTGACTCATGATTTTCAGTGCTTTAGAAACATACTACTAACCCTCTCGTCAAAGTATCAACAATTGAGGGCTTACTTCCACAATGAACAGAATCTACTCAAAACAAAGGTGTATGTTGGCAACATTGACACAGTTGACATAGGTTGCTTAAAAAAAAAACTCAAGACACTTGTTTTTTTTTTCCAAGAGTATTTATTAAGCTGTTGTATGCAATAATGACAGTCAAAAACCACAGAGAAAATGATTAATCATGACATTAAGCAAGTTTTACAGCACAAAAAATAACAATATGCACACACACACACACACACACACACACACACACAGAAACACACAAAGTGCTATCCCACACACACTGTGCTGTCCCACATGCACCGCTGTGGTTTTCAAGCCTTTTATCAAGCTGCAGTTCCATTGGGACCCTTTCAGATGGAGCCACGACAAAAACATGTTGCTAATGGCCAGAGTCTCAGGCCAGGGCTGTTTGGATGGGCAGCCCTGAATGGATGGCTTTATGGAAAAATAGATTTGTGTGAGTGGCAATGGAGGACAGGAGGTGACTCTGTCCAGTCCCGGAGGGGGCCCTTAGAGCAGATGGTTCCCAGAGCGGGGCCAGCACAGAAAAACTCAGGTATGAGATGAGCAGATTCTGAGAGAAACACAGAGCACAGCTTATTTATAGCAAGGAGGAAAATACACAAACAATTGTAGAGTGTTTCCACTTTCTGTGCGGCTCTCCGCTCCAGGCCCATTCACTCAGACTGAGACATCAATCTTTAAAGGTACCCCCTGGAATATCTGATCACGAGCAGCTCCAGTAAATCTTCTTCTTAAAGGTAGACAATAAATCTTTTATAAAGTGTTCATTTTAAAAAAGGATTTATCCCTGTAATTTTCTCTGCTGCAGAGATTTTAGTCAAATTTGTTACCAACAAGAGTAGTCACAATAATAAAAACAACCACTATGTTCTTATACTGAGGTGCAGTCAAACCCACTCATCAGGAGGACAGAGTTGTATCACGGACAGTTACATACAGGACAGACAAAGGGACCAAGAGTGCCCAGGACAGTTAAATGCAGGACAGACAGAGGGATAGAGACATGTCAGGGACAGTTAGTCTCTAAAGCCTTTTTAAAACATGCCTTGGCTTCTGGACCCTCTCCTGTTCTTACTGTTATACTTTCTCTGTCCACTGGAGGCAGAGTCAGCCACATGCACATAGTTTTATGAACACATCCAGTGTTGGTGCATGTCCAGAGAAGAACATGGTAGGACACAGGTGTTCTATGCAACTGAGAGACATCTCTTTGTCACTGCCTAAATACACTGACAAAGATGTCTCAGGCAATTCTTTTTTTGTTGAAGCCAAAAGAGTAAAGCTGAATCTTCTGAAGTGACTGTCAAGTGAAGTGTGGAGCAGCTCAAACCCACACAGACCTGCTCCTTTACTTACTCAGGCTGTGTTGTTTCATAGGCGGTCCAGACTCTTCTGTTGGATAGTAGATAAATAAATGAGATCTCACAGGGACATTAGCGTGTGGCTGTGCACACAGTCCACTCCAGCCTCTGCAGCCTCTGATTCCACTGTGCATAATGCATGAGCTAAATACTTCAGTTGGATTTGGATTTGGATATTTTATTCAGGAGGGGCTCGCACTGTCTTCTCTGGTGGTTAAGGCTGAAGCTCTGCTGGGGAGGGGGCAACAGCCACTCAAAAACATGATTGTAATGAATTAGCAATGATGAGAGGAGGGTCTGGAGACATAGGTTTAATGTCCACATTTGTGGATGTCCAAATGTACAGTGGTTGGCTCAGCCTCACAGAACTTTGAATTTAACTTGTTGGGAGCTGTGGCCACCTGCTCAGAGCCACTATTAGCCCGGACAAGCCACACTCAGACTGGGGAGCAGCAGCAGCCAACAGCGGTGAGCGGCAAGCACCAGGCGATTTGGAGGGGATGTGGGTGGTAACAAAAAGATAAAAATGCATCCCCTTTGCTAATCATTACATGCATAGTCATACTGATGTGATGAGATGTTTCATCCGTATGTAAAACCAGCCACTGCTGCTAAAGTGCTACATGCAGATGGCGCATGAGCTGGCTCCAGCTTAAGCTGTGAGCTGCAGCCTATCTTCAGAAGCCCAGCAGTGGCGGAATGTAACAAAGAAAAAGTACTTAGTTACTTTACTTAAGGACTCAGCTGAATATCTACATATGAGTGAGACATGGCACACATTTGATAACTCGTACACCATTATACTGGACCAGGAATCTAGATGGTTTCGAGAGGGGGGTAAAAGAGGCCATATATGAAAGATCACAGTGGCCGGCCCTGAACAGACATGGAGGACTATGTTACCAGCTGTCACACACCTGGGACAGAGCTGTCAGAAGAATTCCTAAGATCTCATTTGGTGACGTTACCATCACGTCACCACCGCAGATTCATGCTCCTTAACTGAGTCCAGGGTTTTTTTTTGTTTAAAATTTGTCTCAAAAGCTATGGCACAGGCACAGTTCAGAAACTCTCCAAAGGTGGTTGCATGGTGAGAGAGAGAGAGAGAGAGAGAGAGAGAGACCTAACCCTTATTGCCTACTGTACTCTATTCAAGTAGACCTAAAAGATATTTAACGAGCGACATCACCACACGGCATTGCCAATTATACGCTGGCCTTGTCCTACTTGGACAGAAAATTCCCAATCTACAGGCTTACACCATAATATACTCGGCCTTCACGCAATTTACACCGCCGTGCTACATCCTGGACGCGCCTCGGCTGGAGGTCCATGTAAACAAACCACCGAGAAGCGGAAACTTACCACACTGTCCCGAAGGATTTACAGATTGCTACTTCTGTTGTTGCTATTGTCCGGTGATGTCCATCTAAATCCCGGTCCAGTCACCCAGCGGACATCACAGATTTCTTGTGATGGGCTCCCACAAACTGTGGCTACATCTCCCGTGGAGGTGAGTGACTGTGGTTTATCGCTGCCTAACATCCTGCAAAACGGAGTAGCCTCCAATACATATACAAACTATGAGCTCTTTAATGCACGTCCAGCGTTACCGGTGGAAGTAAATGGGTTTACTTATGACGTAAAGTGCCACAATTACGCTGTCACTAAGCAGAAGTCTCTTCAAATATTTCAGACTGTCAATCATGCGAGAGTTATCTGGGACCGTAAACTGAAACCAAGAGGACTCGGCGGTCACCTGAACATTAGAAGCCTTGTGTCTAAGGCAGATCAGTTAAATCACTTATTGATAAACTCAAATCTGGACTATTTGTGCATTTCAGAGACATGGTTACAACATTCTACTCCAGCTAACATCTTTACAATCTCTGGATATCAGTGTTTTAGGTGGGACAGACCTGAGGGCAGGGGAGGTGGGGTGCTGCTTTATGTAAAAGATGGTATTGAATGTGAACGTATCTTTTTGAAAACGACATGCACTATGGAATATGTTGCCTTTAAAACTGATTCTGTCTCCACAAATGTCTTTCATTGTTGTAGGTCTTTATAGACCCCCAACAGTAAATGACACCTTTTTTGACCAGCTCACTATTGTTCTTAAGGAGTGTAACAACAAAGAATTAATTTTAATGGGCGACTTCAATCTAAACTGGGAAGATAAGGTGAAAAGAAAAAAACTCAAAGTCATCATAGATAAATATAATTTAGAACAGTTAGTTAGAGGTCCAACAAGGATTGCAAAATATTCAAGTACACAAATAGACCTGATATTTTCTAACAAATCAGAAAGGATAACAAAATGTTAAAATTTAATTACTGGCCTTTCAGATCATAATTTAACATTGGTAGCAAGAAAATTAACAAAAATGAGATTCAAAAATAGATAGTATATTAACAGTTCATTCTACTGTATACCCCCACGTAAAAAAAAGTGTTTTTAGACCATGAATATTGACATATGACATATTAACTTCTGAAAATGTGGAGTCTGCTTGTCAATCATTTACAGCCAAAATTAACTATCTTATAGAGAAGTTTACAGTGAAAACAAAGAAGAAAAATGGATCTAAAAACAGTTTGCCATGGTTTAATGATAACTTATGGCAGCTAATGAAGAAAAGAGACTCCGCCTTAAAGAAAGCTATAAAGTACAGAAGAGAAACGGAGTTGTTGATTTATAAAAGCCTTAGAAATAAAGTTATTGAAGAATTGAGACTAGCCAAATCACAGTACTATCTTCAAATATTAAATGAGGCAAAAGCCAATAGTAAAGAAATTTGGAAACATGTAAATCATCTTATAGGGAGAGAAAAATATAACTCTCAACACCTCCAATTAAAAGTACAGGGTAAGTTGATTGAAGACAATTTAACTATAGCCACTACATTTAATTCTTTTTTCATTAGATCAGTTCAAGAAATTGGAAAGCCTTTTTCACATCAGGATTTGCATTCTATCACTCTCAATGAGTTAGGACAAGGGTTTGATCTAAACTTAACTAGTGAAGGGCAAGTGCACAAAGTAATTAACTCTCTAAAAAATTCTAAATGTAAGGATGCTCACAAGCTAGACACTGTGCTCATCAAAAGGCATTCAGATACTTTGGTTTCTCCTATCACTCATTTAATTAATCTTTCAATCACACAGTGTTTTTCCTATGAACTGGAAATGGACTGTGATTACTCCAATTCATAAATCTGGAGACTATGTTGAAGTCTGTAACTACAGGCCCATAAGTATTTTGCCAATAATATCCAAGATTATGGAGAAAATCATATTTGATCAAATGACAGCACATCTAAACTCAAATTGTACTGGACTGCATCCTTTGCAGTTTGGGTTTAGGAAAAACTACTCTACTGAAACAGCTACCTTGCACCTCATTGAGCAAATTAAATCTGGGCTGGATAGAGGTGGAGTTGTTGGAGCTGTCTTCTTAGATTTACGTAAAGCTTTTGATTTAGTTAATCACAATATTCTTGTTGCCAAACTTGCAAATTTTAATTTTTCGGGAAAAACACTGGCGTGGGTAACCTCATATCTGTCTCATAGGATGCAGTGTGTTAAAGTGAAGGATGTCTGCTCTGGTTATCTGGAGTGCACAATGGGTGTGCCTCAGGGATCTGTGTTAGGCCCTTTGCGTTTTAGCCTTTACATTAATGACTTCCCACAACACTGTCAGGGAGTACAATTGAATACAACTGTACGCTGATGATACGGTTTTATATACTCATGCTAAAACCAGTCGACTGGCAGCTGAGAAACTCACTAAAGCTCTTGAAGGTGTGGCTGAATGGCTTGAGCAGTGTCCTGTCTAAGCTTGAACATTAGCAAAACAAAAGCAATGTTCTTTTCTAAAACCAACGTGAAAACCTTAATTCCAGATATTTTTATTAAGAATGAAAGGATTGACACTTGTGTCTGAATTCAAATATCTCGGGGTCACATTAGACTCAAGTCTTAATTTTAAAAAACATATTAAGAACATGACTAAAAATACTGAGTACAACTTGGCAAACTTTAGACATATTAGACCTTGTCTTTCCTTCCAAGCAGCCAAGACATTCATGCAGGCTTTAATTTTTTCGCACTTGTCCTATTGTATTACCTGTCGGGGGCAAGCTGGGGAAACTTCAATCAGACCTTTAGAGTCAGTGTACAAGCAAGCCCTAAAGGTCTTGGACAAAAAGCCGTTTTTATACCATCACTGCTCTATTCTAGAGAAACATAACGTTATGAGCTTTGAAAACTTTAGACTTTTTTCAAACCTCTGTTTTGTCTTTCCACCAAGATGTGAAATCATGCATATTTTTATTTGCCACGACTCTCTGAATTTCAGACATACAGATTTTGGAGGCAGGCGGTTTTATCGTAAGCTCTTTAGCATTCTCTACCATTTACTGCTTGGTTTAACATAAGTAGCATCTGCATTTGCACAAATGTTTAAATATGTACACGGACTTAAACCAACACTTATATAGAATGTGCCTGATACTAGTATTATACTGTATTTGTGTGTTTGTATTCCTGCATGCCGATATGAGATTTCCTCCATTGCTCTATTTAATGTTTACATTGTTTGCACTAATGGTCTGAAACACCGTTACTCTGTATGTGCCATATATGTGGCAGAACTGAAAATGAAGCAAACTTAGAACTTAAAACATCTGAGATAGCACTTACTGGAGTTAGAATGTTGTCTTTGTAATGACACTTTTTTTTATTAATTTCAAGGCTACATTTATTCCTTGCCATTTTTTATAATTTTATAAAAAAGAACCTTGTTAAAAATCTCTTTTTTCAAGAGTGTCCCGACGGAAACAGCAGCTCATTCACAAGTTTCAGCAAACAATAACAGTCATTTAGATATTTGGTACAATACTGTAAAAACATTAAAATGCTAAAGTCTAATATTCAAATTTAGTTTATTTGTTTTCTAATTAGTATTTGTTTATTTTATATTATTTACAATTTATTTTTGTTTACTTTTCATAGTAATTTATTTGTTTAGTTTAGTTTGTTTTGGGTCTAGCACTTTAGACTTGTTTGTATTTCTTTTTCTTTTCTAGTATGTATATTGGGTGGGTTTAGGCCATGGACACCAATGTAGTAGACACAGGTAGACCAGCATGCACCTGTGTGTCAGTTGATCAGGAGAGGCAAGTGGAACTTTGTTTAATTGCTTATTTTTCAGCAAATATTGAATAACCATCAAAATAGGTCTCTATGGTACGGACATTATGTTTTTTGAACCAGGTAAACCTTAACCCATCGTGCATCTAGTGATTATTTGAGTTTGTTATAAGTTCAGTCATGTTTTAGTTTGTTCATTTTCTTTGTCAAATAGTCACTACACTAAGACATTAAAAACAAGCAAAGCCCGCAATGGATAACCTCAAATCATGAAATCAGTGCAATTGGTTCAGGAAAAGATCTGCAGCACAAAGATTTTATTCACTTTCAAAAGACAGACATTTCTCAATTTGCTCCATGTTTATTTGTGTCTGGCTTCTTGTTTCAGTCTTCTTTGGGAAGAAACCAGGCAGAGACAGAGAGCCCCCATCCCATTGGGGAAAAAGTGTCCACATTTGTGTAAATTTATACCCTATATGTGTTTGATTTCTACTATCAGACTAAGGGCCATCGAGTGGGAAGTGGGAAGGGAAACAGCAAATAATTGCTGCTGCAAATCTGATATGTAAATGGGAATTTTGCGTGACCAAAAGACACACCAATAAAGTAAGAGCAACTATGCTCAGCTCAACTGGGTCTTTCCCCATAGCAATGCAACACAAATGCCAATGTCTCATGCAATTCTGTCACTAACCAGAGTCAAGTGACTTAATCCTCTGTGTGAGACAAGTGGAGAGAGGAAAAATAAAATCATTCACTGTCTGCCAGAGTCAGTTGTTAAGTTATGTTTTATCTACTGCACATGTGTGAGAGCGCCGTGGTATGTTGGTGGCACAGTTTTTATACATGTTACTTTTCTGCGGTGGTCATAACTATACGGAGCTAATGGCAGTAAAGAGGATTGTCGTTAAAAAACAAGTGTGATTATTGTCTCAACATTGGTAGCAGAGGATGGCTGCTGGGAATTACAAAAGTCTGCCGTAGTTTGACAAGAAGACATGTTACAAAATTTGGATGAAATCGAAATCTGGAGGAGAGTCACCGACTTGGACAAAAAGAAAAAAGTGCTATCAGTTACCTTGTCGCTGTTGGGCAGAGCGAAGGGAAGTGTGCTGTAAATTTCTGCTGACAAATTGAATGCTGACACTGGAATGGCTGCACTTATAACAAAATTGGATTCTGTGTTTTTAAAAGAAGAAAAGGATTGACTGTACAAGGCGTACACGGAGATTGACCGGATCACCAGAGAAAGCAGTGTGTCGATGGTAGACTACATCGTTGGGTTTGAAAGTCGATACAACAGGATACGTAAGTTCAAAATGGACCCCCCAGATGGTGTCCTAGCCTTCAAACTAATGGACTTAGAACCTTAAAGATAAACAGTTAGCACTTACAGCTTGCCCTAGTGTCACTTTCGCCGATATGAAATCAGCCATAAAAAGATTTTTTGAAGACATTACTTCACCACGAGAGGGCAACAGTACACTGCAAGTGAGTTCTGATAGTGAGAGCGCTTACTACACGAGATTTGCAGGCAAAAGAGAAAGTAAGCCCAGCAACCCGCAAGTCCAAACGGTGGCCCAAGGCACAAACCCCCTAAACAAATATCGGAGAAGAACGAGATGTTTAGTTTGCCAAAGCACATATCACTGGGCAAAGGATTGTCCCAGCAAAAAGGAAAATGTTAAACTGACAACAGATGAAGTACTAAAAAGTGAAATTGAGGAATGCAACATAACTTTGTTTTCAAATGAGTCTTTGTCTGACAGAAATTTTCATGGTCACAGCTCTAGGATCTGCTGTGATTGACACAGCCTGTACAAGGACTGTATGTGGAGAAAAATGGCTTGAAGATTATACAAGTGGGCTGCCACAAAGTGAGTTACAAAAAATAATTGACAAAATAAGTGCAAGACATTTCAGATTTGGTGACGGAAATGTTCTTCACTCCACAAGGAAAGTGACCATTCCAGGAAAGTTAGGACAGACAAGATGCAAAATTGAGACAGAAGTTGTCCCTGCAAATATCAATATCAATACCAATGCTTTTAAGCAAGGCTTCATTGAAAAGAGCAAGTGTAGTTTTGGACGTTGCACATGACAAGGCCACAATGTTTAAACAACCTGTAAAACTTGAATTGACATCTTCAGGACATTATTATGTTAACTTGAGAGATTGCAGTAATCGGGATAAAAAGGAGACAAGTGAGAGGAAAACGCAAAGTGAAGCTGAAATTCTTGTTACAGAAAACATGACAACAAAAGAAAAGGAGAAAGTCCTGCTAAACTACACAGACAATTTGGACACACTTCGGTTGACAGACTTGAAAAATTACTGTCCTGCTCAGGTACTCAATAAAGGACATGGCTGAAAAGTTTAACATAGAAATTAAAACAACTGCAGCATACAGCCCATGGAGCAATGGCCTTTTGGAGTGGCATAATCAAACCCGCACTGAAATTTTGCTGAAGGTGAAAAGGGACAACAACTGTGACTGGAGGACAGCCCTAGACTGGGCACTAATGGCAAAACTCTATGCACAATGTACACGGTTATAGCCCCTACCAACTTGTGTTTGGGCAGAATCAAAATCTGCCTTCAGTCTGCACCGATAAGCCCCCAGCTCTGGAAACAAGTGTGAATACCTGGATAGCGCAGCACATCACAACACTACATGCTATGAGAAAAGCATTCACAGAAGCTGAATGCTCTGAGAGAATCAAAAGAGCCCTTCGTAAACAGCTGCGACCTGTTGATGACAGAAACAGGGCACAAAGTCTACTATAAGTGAGTGGATTGTAATGAGTGGAAAGGCCCAGGTATAGTAATTAACCAAGATGGTGTAGTTGTATTTGTTAGGCACGGCAGAAGCTATGTTCGGGTGCATCAGTGTGTAGACTAAGAAAAGTGGATGACCCACAAACAATGCTGGAGGATACAGAAAGAAGACAACAAATTAAAAATCCCACAGTAACACCAGCAGCAGATCTTAGTGATATTGATAGTGACAATGAGGACGTGATACCGGCAAACAATAAACTTCCTAATGCTGAAGATAATAGTGAGGGCCCTCAAGCATCAGAACCTAGAGAGGACATTCTGGATCAATCCCAGACACTACAGACCCACTCTTCCTGGGTCGGACTGAAAATAGGCCAAGTGGTTATATACATGGACAATAAAAGTCAAACCCATGCTGGAAGAGTACTCAGCCGAGCAGGAAAGGCTCCTGGAAAACTCAAACACTAATACAATTTACAGTACAGTCAGGCTGAGATCAGTTGATCTAGGACAAATGGACAATATTCAGGTGATCCCATCCGAGCATACAGAGTTGTGCACAAACAACATTGAGGATGATGTAATGATACTACATGATGGTGTCTTTATGCCTGCCAAACACGCAGATCTCAACACCTGGAAGAGAAATGATGTATTTGAAGAAGTCAAAGATGATGGTCAGAAATGCATCTCAACAAGGTGGGTGTGCACACTTAAGAAAACAACCACTGGCGTTGTACCTAAGGCTAGACTAGTTGTTGGCTTTGAAGAGTTAAATACTCAACACCTTCCCAAAGACTCACCTACATGTGCTTCAGAGTCACTAAAAATGATCATGGCAGTTATATTCCAGAATAAATGGCAGCTGAACTCCATAGACATTAAAGCAGCCTTTTTACAAGGTAAAGCACTAACCAGAGACATTTACAATCACCCACCCCAGGAAGCTCAGAGCGATGGTACTATATGGAAGTTAAAGAAATGTGTTTATGGCCTAACAGATGCTTCCTTGTACTGGTATAATAGAGTAAGAGACACCATGCAACAGTTGGGAGCTTCTGTGTCAAGAGTAGACCCAGCAGTATTTTTCTGGATTGACAATTCTGTAAAGGTGATAGGGATCCTTGCATCTCATGTGGATGACTTTATTTGGGGTGGTACAAATGCATTTGAAGACCAAACAAACGAGGCCAGTTACGTCGCTATGGCGCAGCCAGGGCCCCACCCTGGAGCTAGGCCTGGGGTTGGGGCTCGCTTGCGAGCACCTGGTGGCCAGGTCTCTCCCCACGGGGCCCGGCCAAGCCCAGCCCGAAAGGACGACGTAGGGCCATCCTCCCGTGGACCCACCACCTGCAGGAGGAACCGTAAGGGGCCGGTGCAAGGAGGATTGGGCAGTGGTCGAAGGCGGGGGCCTCGGCACCCTGATCTCTGGGCACAGAATCTAGCTCTGGGGACATGGAATGTCACCTCGCTGGGGGGGAAGGAGCCTAAACTTGTGCAGGAGGTTGAGCGTTACTGACTAGAGACAGTCGGGCTCGCCTCCACACACCGTTTGGGTACTGGAACCCAACTCCTTGAGAGGGGCTGGACTCTCTTCTACTCTGGCGTTGTCTGTGGTGAGAGGAGGTGGGCTGGTGTGGCCTTGCTCATAGCTCCCCAGCTCAGCAGCCATGTGTTGGAGGTTTCCCCGGTGAATGAGAGGGTTGTGTCCCTACGCCTTTGGGTGGGGACAGGTCTCTCACTGTTGTTTGTGCCTATGGGCTGAACAGCAGTGTAGAGTACCCGGCCTTCTTGGAGTCCCTGGGAGGGGTGCTGGAAAGTGCTCCAACTGGGGACTCCGTCATTCTACTGGGGGACTTCAACGTGGGCAGCGACAGTGATACCTGGAGGGGCATGATTGGGAGGAACGGCCTCCTTGATCTGAACCCAAGCGGTGTTTTGTTATTGGACTTCTGTGCTAGCCACGGATTGTCCATAAGGAACACCATGTTCAAGCACAAGGGTGTCCGGAGGGTGTGTTCCAACTATAGGGGATCACACTCCTCAGCCTCCTCGGGAAAGTCTATTCCAGGGTACTGGAGAGGAGAATTCGGCCGATAGTCGAACCTCATATTCAGGAGGAACAATGCGGTTTTCGTCCTGGCCGTGGAACAGTGGCCCAGATCTACACCCTCTATCGGGTGCTCGAGGGTTCGTAGGAGTTCGCCCATCCAGTCCACATGTGTTTTGTGGATTTGGAGAAAGCGTTCGACCGTGTCCCTCGTAGTGTCCTGTGGGGGGGTGCTCTGGGAGTATGGGTTCCGGGGCCCTTTGCTAAGGGCTGTCCAGTCCCTGTACAACTGGAGCAGGAGCTTGGTCCGCATTGCCGGTTGTAAGTCGGACCTGTTCCCAGTGCATGTTGGACTCCGGCAGGGCTGCCCTTTGTCACCGGTTCTGTTCATTATTTTCATGGACAGAATTTCTAGGCGCAGCCAGGGGCCGGAGGGAGTCGGGTTTGGGGACCACAGGATTTCATCTCTGCTTTTTGCTGATGATGTTGTTCTGTTGGCTTCCTCAAACCAGGACCTTCAGTGTGCACTGGGGTGGTTTGCGGCCGAGTGTGAAGCGGCTGGGATGAGAATCAGCACCTCCAAGTCCGAGGCCATGGTTCTCGACCGGAAAAGGGTGGCTTGCCCTCTCCAGGTTGGAGGGGAGCTCCTGCCTCAAGTGGAGGAGTTCAAGTATCTTGGGGTCTTGTTCACGAGTGAGGGAAGGATGGAGCGTGAGATCGACAGACGGATCGGTGCAGCGTCTGCAGTAATGCGGTCGTTGTATCAGTCTGTTGTGGTGAAGAAGGAGCTGAGCCGAAAGGCGAAGCTCTCTATTTATCGGTCGTTCTACATTCCTACTTGCGGCCGAAATGAGTTTCCTCCGCAGGGTGGCTGGGCGCTCCCTTAGAGATAGGGTGAGGAGCTCTGTCACCCGGGAGGAGCTCGGAGTAGAGCCGCTGCTCCTCCACATCGAGAGGAGCCAGCTGAGGTGGCTCGGGCATCTGTTCCGGATGCCTCCTGGTCACCTCCCTGGGGAGGTGTTCCGGGCATGTCCCACCGGGAGGAGGCCCCGGGGAAGACCTAGGACACGCTGGAGGGACTATGTCTCTCGGCTGGCCTGGGAACGCCTTGGGGTCCCCCCCGGTAGAGCTGGAGGAAGTGTCTGTGGAGAGGGAAGTCTGGGCATCTTTGCTTAGACTGCTGCCTCTGCGACCCGGTCCCAGATAAGCGGAAGACGATGGATGGATGGATAGTCACTGTTCTTGCTGTGACCCACAGAGTGCGACTGAGAAGTGAATGAAAAATACACCTATTTGTAAAGAGACTTCAAATGATTAGTAAAGTGCTGTATAAGATAAATTCATTATTATACACGTTTGCAACTGCTGAAACTATCCTGTAAATAAAATCCTTGTGACTAGTTGTGATTCTTTTTTATTTAAAAATGTTACATGGGTAAACAAGTTGATGTATGAGTAAATGAACAGCTTTTACATAGTAAATGGCAAAAAGCATTTTTATGTAAACTATAAACTTTATTGTAGATAAGATAAAGGTCACAAAGTGTATAGTTTAGTGTATAGTATATAGCTTGATTCTTAAAGATTCAACCAAGTTAGAAACATTTCTCCCGTCTTTATTTCTCATTGTTTGGCACAAGTAATTTACTTTAGCATTGGTAACTCATTTGAGTGGCACTTTAAAACTTCAGCCTTATTAAAAATAAAGTTGGACTCATGCTAATTCATAATGTAATTAAGGAGTGTGATTAAGAGTGTTAATATATAAAAGGAGAATCTTCCTGAAAAATCTTAAGTTGTCCTTCCCCGTTTTTTTAAAGGCAATCGGTTTCCAGGAAACTTATTAGTAAGTAGAACCTGTTAGTTAAGTAACACTGGTTAACCTCAGGAGTGAAAACTTGAAAAGCAAGTGCAAGTAATTAGTAATAGAAACATTCAATTAAACACTACTGGTCTTTAAGTAATCTTTACTAGAAGATAGTGAGTTATTTTCCATCAAATGTATTAGCTAAGTTAGCTTAGTTTTTTTCTAGGCAATCGGTTTCCTTGATTTTTTCAAGTAAAGTCTACTTCTCATTTTTTTTCAGTGTGTCAGTGACAGCTGGTGCAGGCTCTACACCGTGTGGAGGCATGTGTAAGCCTTCTGTCTTGCAAGGGAGCTTGGGAATATTATCATTTGTGTCCCCAACTTTAAATGCAGAATGAGCTACAGACCATTCAGCACAGTGAGTGTGCAACATACACCACTATCTCTGCCGGGGTTTCAACAGCATGTTACATGTGACAGTGCTTACACTGCTTCATCAAATCCCTCTCTGTCAAATCAGACCATACTGTTCCGCTAATTCCAATTTACAGGACTTGAGTAAGGCGTTAGTCTCAAACTAAAAGCTATACACACTAATCCAATGCCCGACCGCCGTCAGAAGAGCTCTGCCACCTCACGTCTCCCCTGGTTGCCATGGACAAATAGTGTCTCAAGACACACCGGGACGACCTAGACTAACAACAGAGCAGCGTGTAGGTTCTGCACATGTGCAAGATGTAGTAACTATCCATAACAAGAGGCAGTGCTAGTGGCTAAACACTGCTGAGAAGGGATCTTCTGTAAACTCCAGAACACTGGAGTGCTTCATTATAATAATAATAATAATAATAATAATAATAATAATAATAATAATAAAAGAACAGTTCCTCTTCTCTGCTTACCCTCTCTAACCTTCTGGGGGACAAAACAAACGAGCAATTTTAAAGAACATGAAATGTTATTTATTCTGCCTGCTCTGAGATTGTTTTATTAGTGATTTCTATCTTAATTCACAGTCACAACAATTGTTTTTTGTGTTTTTGTAAAATTGGTAAAAGTGTAAAAGTTCCTGCTCCAGTGCAACAAGGAAAACTCTGCACTGTTACAGGGAGGTACAGGGAGGTGTTTGAGGTCCTCCTATGGAGCGACTTTGGGCCATCCGGCTGAGAAATGCAGACTTTTTTGAGTAGATGGGGCATAGTTAGCTGGATTGTCGTGAAATTTGTGAGTTCATAAATTCACAAATTCCATTCTGCTCCCGCTGATCCATTTGGTTCCAGACCTGTGGTAGCCGGGCCAGTGGTGTATTGCTGCGAGTGGGCAGGTTTTAGGTTTGCTGACAACAACAAGCACTTTTAGCGATACTTGTTATCAACATGGCGATGCGGAAAAACGTAAAGTATGCTGCTCTACATTTACAAAACGGCAAAAATCTTCTAATAACGTCTTTATAGTGTTGTTTTACTATCATAGCGGTTTGTTGCACGGTCACCTGTCCGCAGTGATGATTGATAAACTGATGGTTTATGGGGTGGGAAAAAACAAAAAAACAAAAAACACTGCAAATGAATCGTAGGAGTTTGTGGATTGTGGCTTCATATGTTCAGGGATGGCCATGGACCCCCCAGCCGCACTGGTGTACGGCAAAACAGATTGTGTGATTAATTTGCATTAGTAAATTTTAACATGTTTTTTTGGTTTTTTTTACGTTAACATTGACAGCCCTACTTTTAACGCGCTGCTTCAAGCCGCGGTCTTATCTCGGGTTGTTCTCACAGCTGACAGACGCACTGATGCACACAGGAGACAGCATTCCGTTGGGTTCAGACGCAAAGGAGAAAGAGAGGGGACAGGTCCGCACGCTGCTGTTTTTCAAATCAAAACTCAAAAGAGCCGCACAAGAGACTTAATGGAGCTGCATTTGGCCCCTGAGACGTTGCCAACCCATGGGCTATACTCTGGGCTTGGCCTGAATATGAGTCAAATGGGTCTGCTCCACAAAAACCATGGGACATAAAGCTTACCCCAAGTCAGAAGAATCAGATGATAGTAGAGAAATGTCCATATAAAGACTGAATTTTAAATCTGTGTCCCTGTTTTTTAGTTCTTCTACACATTCTGTCACTTCTCTGTCCCAAGACTCAGGGGGAGGGTGTTTTGAAGTAAACTACATTTATCGTACGCATGCACTGTTTCATACAGCCTTGATAACATATGTCAACCGCACGCCTCATGCACACAAATAAGCAGCCTGTGCAGACCGGGGTCACCTCCCTCTACAGGCCTCTGCCACAGAGAGGGGGGCAGTGGGCTGGGGCGGCGCAGCACTTACCTGCTAACCTACATCTTTATTATTGGCTTCATCACAGGATGAGCAGGAGGAAAAAGCATTGCAGAGGCCTATAGAAGGCATCAGCCTAGCACTGCGGGGCAGCTCTTGGCCTTGGGTGTCTGTGGTGATGCAGAGATGCTCCATTCATAAACCAACAGGATATAAATCCGTCATAAATTCTTCTCAGTCCACCTCATTTCCACAGATGCCTTTTGTTTGAAGTAGAAAATTATGAATACAGATTATACAGATAAGTCTTGTGATGGATTTCTCTGTGGGAGTAAATATTTAGAAGAAGCTGAAGGTCTACTAAAATGGCAGCACTTTACAAGCTGAATTCATGTTTCTGGTCACCAGATTCATCATCAAACTTTATTTGCAGACTCAAAGTCCAGAGTAAAACAACACACAACACATGAACAAACAAACAAACAAACAAACAAACAAACAAAAACGCTACATCAAACACCAGTGCCTCAACAGCTCAGACTGGTAACATGTCACACTGAGCCTGATATGAGTCAGGGTCAGAATAATCCTATTACTACACTTGTTGAGCCGACAAATAAATTTATAGTCTGGCTTTTCCTATTCTATACTGAGAAGTTATTCTGGTACCGCTTCAGAAATGTTTCTTTCTGTGGCGGAACAATGACAGGTGGAGTAACCAATCAGAGAAATGAAGGGTGGGACATAAACTGTGCTCTGCTGACCCAAGCAAACATGGACTTCTGCTGTTTTTTTTGTTTTTTTTTCATAAAACACCAGAATACACCGTATTATGAGCAGCTCTGTACTTACTTCTGGGCGGGGCCAGCAGCAGAAGCCAATTGTACAAAGATTAGTGGAAAAAGTCTTTTTTTGTGTGTGTGTGTTTGTTACTTTGGATGTCAACGAGACTTAACTGTTGTTAAAATGGCAACAAGATGGGCTGAGCTGTTGCCACATCTCACCTGCATTACCTGATGGGCATACCAGTAGGCTAATATTCTCAGTATATACTGGGGTGTGCCTCACTGAGTTTTTTGACAAAGAGCTTCTTATGATTTACACAATCAAATGCTTTGGATGCATAAAACACATGAGCACTGATGAATTCTTACTAAATAAATCATCAAATCAACATAAATCTGTCCTATGCTTTATTTTAAACCCAAATTGGTTATCTGAGGAGTTAATAATTTCTTGTATCCTACATAACAATATCCTTTCTTGAGCTTTTGACCATATGACCTAAACAGATATTTATAAATAAATATTTATTTTATACAGTTAATTTATCGCAACAAAAGTTTTAAAAAGCAGTCATCTGGATTAGATTTTTTCAAGTAGAAGACGTTTCACCTCTTATCCAAGAGGCTTTCTCAATTCAATTCAAAAAATCTAATCCAGATGACTGCTTTTTAAAACTTTTGTTGCGATGCATTTACCCTGGACGAGTGAGAGTCTTCACAGACACAGTTAATTTATGTTTATCTTTATTTATTACATTTCCCCTGAGTCTCAGGGGGAAAAAAATCAGCTTCTTCATTTAATGGAGGCTTGAATTATGTCCTAAGTCTTTTTTGCGGACTTTTTGGTGTTTGCTGTGTCAGAAAAAGCTCAAAACAGTTTGTTGTGGTGGAGAAGTGCAACCTGACGCTCACACAGGAGAGAGTCCTAGTCAAACTGTGGATACAGCTCTTGTACTGTGCTTCAGTACTCGTCACTATATAGTAGACTACTATTTTTTGATAAAAACCTGTGTATAACCTGTGTATAACCTGTGTATAAGCCTGTGTAGTTTAATTAATGTATTTTTTTGTTTCCAAACAGGTAAAAAATACACAGTTAGGCTTTGTCAACTCCATCAAATCAGAATGATTTTGAGGTAAGGTGAATAATACATCTGAAATCATCTAAAAATAAATAGATAATAATCACAAAATAGTTGATCATTTATATCCATAATGAGTCTTCTGGATCTGGATTTACTTTAACAGATTTATTAGCCAAATGGTAAATGTATTTTATAGACATGTTTTGGCCAGAGCCCAGCCGATTTGGATTTTTTTTTTTAGGCCAATGCCAATACCGCTCTTAAGTAACAAAAAAATACCGATATCCGATACATTGCCCAATACATTATACATTAGTAAAAAGTATTTTAAAGCATTTTTCTTTCCACACTTGTTTACATGAATATGGCTTGCACACCCCAGGCCACTTTATTAGACTAAACTTATTTTTGAAATGTTGTAGAAAGCTGCCTATTGTTCTTTATGCTGATTGTTATTTAAGTTGTAGTGGGCATTGGTGTGGGGAGTATTATTATATATTGTATGTACTATATTTTATTTTGCTTTAACTAAATTTGTTTAACTTAAATTTTATTTAAACTTGCCATGCATGTAGAGCATGGGGAGAACTACAAAATGCATTTTGAATTTTTGTTTTATGAGGTTTTTTGGCAAAGAAATTTGTAAAATATTTTTATTGCCTTTTTGAGCTTTTCAGGCCACCAGAAGGTGATTTGGGGAGTTTCCTATGAACTGCAGAGTAAGAGCCTAACAGCATGCCCTCTGCTGGACAAATAGCAGGAGGCCAGCATTTGCAAGTAAACAGGTCTTATTCCAGCACACAGTAAAAATAGTACTGTTTATATCAACGGATATCAGCCAGATTTCAGCAATTATGACAGATAATTTTCTAAATTTATATCTAGATTTGACCTGTGGTGTGATGGGGCTGATCATATGGTGTGACATCATGTCATATGGTGTTGACATTCAAAATTGTGAAAAAGGTAAAAAAAAAAAAAAAGATTAAAAATCTATAAAAATATTGGTGAAACAGAAGAACAGTGTCAGCATTCAAGCATTTTAGCAGAATTTCATCAAGATTTGTCAAAAAAATAAATAAAAAAAATAAAAACATTGGATGCTCAAATAAATTTGAGCACAATTATTAATAAAAAAATACAAAATGTAGCAAATTTGTGCAGAGAAAATGGCAAATGTCTAAAGAGCAATGAAAGTCGTGTGGTTTTTAAAGAAAATATTATCTAGTTTTTATTTTATATTAAATTGTCTGCTTGTCACACCATGACACTGATTTGAGACATTAATGAAAAAATCAAATTTAAATATAAAATTTCAAAAAGTATTATATTTCTTTAGAAACTTCAAACTCAGTACAACACAAATATATTTTTTTTATTCCTAAATTTTTAAGTTGACCAAATATTTTTTTCACATCCTAGACGTCATCTGTGATATCTGCATTCATGTTTTCTACAACAGAAATACTAGAGGAAGCACTGGTTTCAACAAGTCTTACAAGAAGTCTAAAAGGCAAGCTTTAAATAATCATCCTCATTCTGCTGATGTTCATAAGGGGTATACACATTTAGTGTAATAAAGTGCTTATTGTTGCATGTAAATTGTACACCAATACAAGAATCAACACCCAGTCTGACAACTTTTCATCAAGTGATTTCCGGAGGTCCAGGTATTCTCCCTTTTACAATACCCCAGTTTAAGTAAGTTGTGGATTCCCCAACCCCATGAAAATAGTCATTAAAAAAGTTCAATTTCTAAAAGTCTTGTGCTTAAAATGTTCTCTCAAAACTAATGCACAACCACTGTGCCATCACACGCACTCACAGCCCTGGTACCACCAGCACGGAGAGGCTCATAATACCGCAGAACTAGGGCACCCTCCTGCCACAAATCTGGGTCATACATCTCGTTTACATCATTAAATTCAGTAGATAGTTTAAAAGAGCTCAATCTGTCGTGTCTTCATCCAAATCCGGTTAAAATCTGGAAGCAAATACACTCACCAGCTCAATCCTGATGGTTCAGATGTTAACTACCATCAATAGGCTTGATGACCCTGGATTTCTTTGTCCAGCTGCAACAGTGTGCAGTCCAGTAGTATCGTCCCGTTATTGCACGCCAGCCCTTTTTTACCACATAACTCAACTTTGGAGATTCGGGCTCACGTGTGCTCATTACCAACGCTGAATTCGCCTCATTCACACCGCCATTCAGGACTGACCCTGCCATAGTGGCACCCAAAACTGAGTCTGAGTCACCATTCTGGTCCGTGTTTACAGGTGACGCCGCCGTCACTGCTACTTCCAAATTAGCATCATTAGTCCGTTCAGTAGTGTGCTCCAAAGCACCCACTTGATTACATATTTCTTCAATGGCCCATCAAAGATAGTTGCTGACATTTGTCTGTAATTTCACTGCTTGTTTTAATGTGGCAAGCTCTGCACACAGCTGCTCTATTCTTGTTAGTAGACATGGGACATCTAAGCTAGTAAATGTAATCAGCAGAAGATCATCCAGACAATAAAAAACAAATCTGGGGATTTTCTCTCCACATTTATTCAAAACTTTGCAGCTACTTTTTATGTTGTTGGCATCTTTTTGTGCCCCCTTGTGTGAGACATTTGTCTGTGTAGCGCAGAGCTCAAAGAAGACCTTTTTTGAAGACTCAATTCACTCAAAGTGAAATGCATTAGTAGCCAAAGTTACAATGTAATTCTGGCTCACAATGTCTTAATTTTAACCAAGAGGAAATTCACTAGCTCAGCCTCCACTTTAACTTTACCATCAACAGTCTGATAGATCTCAAGTTTTAAACAAGAGTGTTGGAAACAGGCGCAGCACTCCAAACAGCAGTGGCAACGTCAGCCATGTTTTCTAATGAGTGGGTTTCACAGAGAAACACGGAAGAGAGAGGGAGGCATGAGATGCACCACCAGATAATTAAAGGGAGAGTATAGGACCAAAAGACTGGAGTGCGTTATTGTGTTTGTGCACTGAGTCATGTCTTCTGCCATTTAAGACAGTTGGATCTGTTTCTCTTGACCTCAGGTCTGATTAGATCACGTAGAGTTTCTTGTATACTAAAGAACTGAAATAGTCAGTTCTATGTCATATACAGTCCATGTTTATGCCCAATGTGTGCAGTGTATGAGGTAAACGAGTCACAGTAATCCATATGTCTTGGTACACAAGCTGGAGATGGAGCCTCCTGAGGCCCTGCTGTTGGAAAAGTACAGCTTCAGCAGCTTCTTATGGGGCTATGAAATATAAATAGTGCTTAATATACAGCTCTGTATATTTCAGTGGGAGGAGGTGAAGTGTCCGAGTGCACATAGTGGGCCTGAGTCAGGAGGTCACTCTGCTGTAAAAAAACAGCCTTAATGCCAACACTTTTTGGCAAACCAGCAAAGAAGCAACTGCAGAGGTCAGGCTGTAGCTGCCAGGACAGAGCCTAACAGTTCTATATGCTTGATCATTTTATGTTCCTCGTAAGCTGAGGGCATTACAACTCCTGTAGTGCATGATAAAAATGGTTTAAAACGTGAGCGAATCAAATGGGAGAGCCGTGGCCTGCAGCTAGAGCAGGTTTATGGGAGATGAGAGCTGATCCCTCCAGTCCTTGCACGTCTTCACAAAGTTTCTCTTACTTTTCTCTACTCTCTTTGGAAGATGGTGTGGAAAATCGTTAGGTGCTAAGATTTGGACTGAAGATCAGAGGCTGCTCAGATTCGCCGCTGCCTGAGGTCCATTACAGCTGTCACTGACTCTTATCTTCTGTGTTTGAATGTGCGGAAAATGTGCGCCTGACTTCTCAAGACGTGATGTAGGAGTGTAGCCTGCAGAGGAAGTGGATTACCAACTGCTGTCAGAGTTGATCTGCTGAGAAGCTCCAGACGTGGGCGTTACGAGTCAGTGGAAAGTGGTGTCATGGACAAATACTGCTTAGAATATCTAGTACTGCAACATGAGTATGTATCTATGCTGTTGATTCACTTTGGGTGAAGCTTCCCAGTGAGAGCTCAGCAGAGCCCTATACCTCATTGCTCAAAATGGAAATATATGCAGACAGTTTTATCTGCCCTAAAATAATGACATTTATTTGTGCATATTTACCCATAAAATCTCATTCTCATTCTCATTTAAAAGCTCTGATAGAGCACCATATGCACCATATAAATAAAGTTCAACATGTTTATTAATCCTCATCCTACCAACCTGTTTTACAGACAGATTTCTTGAGTTAGGTCACCTTGTACCCCATAGACAAAAATCTTTAAAAACCAACAAACAACAAAACAGCAATTTTTTTTCTGTTTAGTCAACATTAGTGATGTGTTAACTCTCATGTGAAGTAAAAAGATTGGGTTTGAAATTATTTGGTGAATATGTATATCATTTGCATATTTAGACACCTGAAATGATTGACTTTTTTTAATCAAAACTGCATGCTTTATGTCAGGAACAATCCACAGTAACGCAAGCAAAGCTCATTCACCACTCTTCATTCTGATGTGGTTTAATTTAAAAAAAACTTTCACTAATTTTTATGGTTAAAAGTGGGCAGGGCATATTCTCTCCAATATAAAATAATCCCAAGAAATCCACCAAAAATCATGTGAATTTGAATTTTTTTTAAAAAACAGGAATTTGTCTTTCATTACAATATAAATAAAACTTTTGCTTTCAGTATGACTTTTAATCAATAATGAACAGAATCAGTATATAATGGATTTATCGGCTGTGGTCCCTGAACCCATTCGTAGGCCTCAAAAGTGAGGTTTAGATTCTGCTGTTATTGTCCTGCAGCTGAAACTCTGGACTTTCCCTCTTATCTGAAATGCTGCAGACAGTTTTTCTGAACAGGCCGCATGTGTTTTGTTGCTTTTGTTTCCCATAGGAGGCGCTCCATTAGTATGGTTCTTGAGACCAGGATTTTCATGTCTTTGTAGGACCAGAGCAGGACCTGGGTGATTTCTGCCCCAGTCAGAGCCCAGATGGATGCCCATATGTGATCACAAGATCCTCTCTGCTGTGTGTGGACAGTGTGGTCCTGAGGACCTCAGTAAACCTGGACAAACCTAAAAATGACAGACAGTAAGCCCCTAACCTCCCTCTATGTTTTACACATCAAATAATGATGTTTTGTAAAAGTGATAAAAACATTAAAAATACATAGGCAAAAATAGGTACTTTTGAATGGGGTCATTAGTGACCCCGGTATGTTTCGGTTTATACAATTTTCAAATTACGTCAGAAACCAAAAACAACTGTATGAAGTCGTAGGCAACAAGTAACCTGACAAAGTCATGAAAAATCAGAGGAATAAAATAAAGCACCCCTTGGTTGGATGAGGGTTAAAGGCGCTAGGAGCAGTATATATTTTTTTTATATTTCGTATAAAAAAATCACCCACATGTATCCCAAGATATGAGGTAAACATGATTAAATCAAAAATTAGACTCTCTACTGTTCTTTTACTTTTCCAGGTCCGTTAGATCCAGAGCCCCCATAAAGCACAAACACAGTTTTTCAAACACATTTTACCAGACTTTCACTAATTCAAATGAGTGCAGTTTGTTTTTATGCATTTCAAAAGTGCAGTTTTAATCTGATAAAGCAATAAGATGAATCTCTACAAGAGAAAGCTGGAGAGCAACAACTTGAGAGAGGTCAGGAATGGAATGAGGTCCATCACTGGACTAGGTTAAAAAAAAAAAAAAAGACCAGCTGATGGATGCAGACCTATGTAAGGCCAATCAACTAAACCTCTTCTTTAATAGGTTTAATAATAACACACAATATTCCCTCTCTCCCACACCTGTGTCTTCCTACTACAACACACAACACCATCACACCTTCAATGACTCAGCCCCTCCTGGGCCCCTCCTTTGAACAATTGTCATGTCACTCCTAGTCACCATCACCTCAGAGGATGTGTGAAGGGACTTCAGACAACTGCAACCCGGTAAAGCCTCTGGACCTGATGGACTCAGTCCAAGAGTCCTCAAGAAAGGTGCCACACAGTAAGGTTATGTTTTTCAGCACATCTTCACACTGAGTCTGAGTCTAATGACCGTTTTGGTTGCGTGGAAAACCACCGCCTTGTTCCATTGCTTAAAAAGAACCAACCATCGGCGGAATCAGCAGCAATATTATTAACAGGAACTAAGAGGAGAGAACATGTTACTCCTGTGCTAGCTTCACTTCACTGGCTTCCAGTTGAATTCAGAATTAGGTTTAAAACCCTTCTCCTGACTTACAAGGCCGTAAATGGTATGGCCCCATCCTACATTAATGACGTTATAGTGCCATACCAACCAAGCAGAGTAGTGCGCTCACAAAATGCAGGGCTATTAGTGGTTCCCAGGATTTCTAAAAGTACAGTTGGAGGTAGAGCCTTTAGTTACCAAGCTCCTGTTTTATGGAATCAGCTTCCAGCTCATGTTAGAGAGGCAGACACAGTCTCTACAGCGTTACAGCCCAACGCTGCCTATTAGTAGAATTTATGTTATTTATGTCTATGCTTATGTGCATGTTCATGACTCTGCTCCTCTGACACAAAAAATTTACTTTAGGATTAACAAAGTTATATCTTATCTTATGTAATCTTATCTTATCCCGCAGCCCACAGAGTTTCCATATGTTTACAGAAATATTTGCTCATGTTCTGAAGTGGAGCAATGCTGTGTTTACACCAGAACGCACCATGTGGAGACGGCTTGGTCCAAGGGTGGGGGGTGGCGGGGTTCTGGGCATCCTCAGTGTCCTCCAACAGTAGTTTGTCCTAAAACACTCATCCATTCACACTCTGCTCTGTTAGAACTGCTGCTGTTTTATTTTATGCAGGAAACTGATTAGAGCTGAGCCTCAAGGGACACATGACCTATCCACACAAACACTGAGTCTCATTAAAGACATGACACAGCCCCCTGGAGGACAGAGGGGGGTGGGACAGCTGGGTAAGGGAGGACAGAGGGGAACAGAGGGGCATAGGAGGACAGTGGGGGACAGGAGGACAGGGAGGGATTGGACAGCAGGGTAGAAGCAGGGACGGGCAACGAGGAACAGGAGGACAGAGGTGGTGAGGAGGACAAAGAGGGACAGGGTGACAGGACGGGGGCGTAAGATATAAGGACAGGATGGGACAGCTTAGGACAGGACAGTACGAGGGGCTAGAATACACGGACAGAGTAGGACTCCTGTTTTAGTATATGGAGTCCAAAGATTGTCTGAGCCAGTGGTTCCCAAAGTGTAGTCCTGGGGGGCCCTGAAGGTACTGCTGGGGGGCCCCACCAGAGGCTGTCTATATTAAGTATGTAAAAAGAAATTTAGTGTTAGAGTTTAAGATGAAGTATGTTATAGTAAGTAAGTTATATACTTTAAAACATACATTAAAACAATTTTTTGCCAAGAGTCAGTGTTTCTTGTAACATTCTTTTATAAAAAATATATGGAGAAAAATATGGACACATAGTCTTTTTAATAGAGAGAAGTTCTATAGATGGGGGTCTCCATGGGATTTTCGGAAATTTAGGGGGCCGCGACAGTCTTGACTTTGGGAATGGCTGATCTAAGCCTTGTGACAAACAACATAAACAAAAATGTGTTAAACATGGCAGAATTATTCCCACAAACCTTATCTCTGTGTGAAATATATCAGTAACTTCAGAGTGAACTCATCATGGGGGTTTGTACCATGGGTGTCCTCGCGCTATCGTCCTGATGTACTGCACAGAGAGGCGTCTCCCAACATCAGATGATGCAAAGATGGAAATCAGAGAGAAATGGCACGCAGCCGGCAGCGCTGGTGTAACTGAGACAACAGGCACACACCTCTACCGCTCTGCCACACCATGAAACACAGATGCAACCAGCGCCTGGAGCATATCCTCAGCCCCACTCTGCTCAATTAGAGATCTCACCAAGTACTCAATCACACAGCCCATGTAACATGTCAGTTCTTTTGCATTTCACCACTTTTTTTTTCATTTCTTTCAAACAGAATTATTAAATTATCAGGAAAAATATAACCCATGCATGACGTTCAGGGCCTGTTATAATGCACACCACCCTGAGGAAGTGTGGTGCCTGAGTGCCCTGAAACAGACTTAATAATCAGAGAAGTCTGTTTGTACATGGGTCGCATCAGTGTAACAGCCGATAAGGCAATAACCAGTAATGTAATACCTACCAATAATGTAATGGTTTTGGCAAATTTAAATGTAATTAGGCCAATAACATAATAATTTACCAATAATTTAATAAAATCCATCCACTCAATGTTGTATATAACAGTCTGTGCAGGTTCATCCTCTGCTACTCCTACAATACACACCACTGGGTCATGTATGAACAATTGTCCTGGCTCACACTGTCAGCTAGAAGACAGCTACACTGGCTGCAGCTCATGTTTAAGTTCATTTACTTCAATTATCCTACATATTTAAAGCAATATCTAATTCCACTCAGCTCCTCCTATAACCTACAGCATACTACTCATATCTTTTTTACTGTTTCTAGAGTTAGGAAAGAAACTGGAAAATATGCATTTTAATTTAAAGCATCTTCTGACTGGTACCAGCATCCTGTCTCTATCTGCTCCTTAACTTAATATATATTATATAAATATATATATTATATATATATATAATATATATATATATATATATATATATAATATATATATATATATATATATATATATATATATATATATATATATATATATATATATATCCAGCGGGATTAAACATCCAATCCCGCCCGAGATAAAGAAACCCTTTCAAGGATGCCGAGCCGGAGTCCGGCTAAAAGGAAGTGGAGAAATAAGCCATTCATTCCCTCTGTTATTATGGGTAACGTGAACTCTCTTATAAACAAATGTGAGGAGCTTGAAGCCTTATTTTCCATCTGCTGTTTCTGGACAAAAAATCAAGAGTAAAAAAATTACAGAACTACAAAAAAAAAAAAAAAAAAAAAAATCAACAATCAATTAAAGTACTATGCTAAAATATTACAACAGAAATACAAAAGACCAACAATCACACAGAACAGGAGACAAAGGACAAAAGCACAAAACACACAGACAAGATGCCAGCAGGGGGCAGCGAGAGCAGATCTTAGTGCTGACAGCTCTGATTGTCAATTAGACATTTTTTTTATTGGATCTTAAATGTATTGTAGGTATTCAGATTTCTGATTGTAATGGGGGTGGTATTCCACTCAGAAGCAGCTCGAACAGAAAAAGCACTTTGACCAAAAGAACTCTTTCTGAAGGGAACAATACAGTCCCCTCTCGCTACTCCTCTGGTTCTGCTATGATCAGCTGTCCGGATGTTAATAAGCTGGCAAAGTGGAGGAGATGATAGACCATGAATAATCTTACATATGAGACATAGATATGAATACCTGACCATGTTTTCCCAGCTAAGTAACCTGTGTTTTTGCAATATCGGGCAGTAATGAAAAGTATTTGGTTTCCTGTCCAAAGTTTTCACAATTCGTTTGTATTCGTATGTAGTGTTAGCACAGGTTTTAAAGATGTAGCACTAGCCTGTGACCAAATGGGTAAACAGTAAGTGATATGAGACAAAATCATGGAATACATATATATTTTTGCCGCATGTATTGACATTTGATGACGAATGTGTCTATAGTTGCAAAGAACGAATTTGATGCATTTATAGACCTTGTTTACATGAGATTTACTGATAATTTAGAGTCGATTAGAACTCCAAGATATTTGTATTCTGGCACAATCTGCAACTTTTCCTCTGAAACGATGTCAGGCTCCACACAAGATTTTATGTTCGACTTGGTGAAGAACATTGCCACTGTTTTAGATGTATTTAACTGTAGGCAAGACTGCTTCAACCAAGCAGTGAGCATCACTGACTCCACTGTGTTAGCATACCAGGCTTTACCATGGTGCGTATGGACAGGGACACGAAAAAGTGTGGAAAAAGTAAGGGCGTGGTGCTTCTGGTAAATGACAAATGTTGTAATCCCGGACACATAACTATTAAGTTTCAGATGTGTTGTCTGGATGTGGAACTAGTGGCTGTAGGGTTAAGGCCTTATTATGTTCCGCAAGAGTTCGCTGTCATCATTGTCATTGTTGTTTACATTCCCCCTTGCGCTGAGCCGAGTGTTGTGTGTGACATTCAGGAAGCTGTCTCTTCACATTCTGACCTATTCATTGTCATATCAGGGGATTTTAACCATGTGGATATAGGCTCTCATCTATCCGGCTTCACTCAGTATGTCAACTGTCCTACAAGACTTGACAATATTCTAGATCTGTGTTATGTCAATGTGAAAGATGCATGGTATCTTGTCCACCGCTAGGTAAATCGGATCACAGCTTGATTTACCTCGGGCCCTTTTATAGACCCTGCGTGATGAGACTACCCACAACCAGTCGGTCTTTCAGGAAATGGTCTCCAGAGGCCAGTGAAACTTTGAGAGACTGCTTCCAGTCTACTGACTGGAACGTGCTTCTGGATGCGCAAGGGCCCAATAATGACATTGAAGAAGGGGTTGACTGTGTCACTGAGTACATCAATTTTTGCACAGATGTGGTTGTGCCCTTTAGAACAGTCCGCTGCTTTCCTAATAATAAGCCGTGGAACACAAGCAGCATCAAGTGGCTTCAGAACCTGAAAAAACAGGCTTTTAAGTCTGGGGACTGGAACAGGGTGAGGAGTGTGCAACGTGACCTGAAAAGAGCTTGAGGCAGGCAAGAAGAGAACATAAAGAGAGACTGGAGAGGAAACTGCAGAACATCAGTACCCAAGAAGTGTGAAGGGGTATGAGAAACATTACGGGCTATAAAGTGAAGGGAAGTGTGGCATCAGGCGATACTGACAAGGCCGACCAGTTCAACCATTTTTTAATAGATTTGACTCGGCCTCAGTCCCTGTGTTATGTCCAGCCAGCGGCTGTTCCACCTCTGCTGCTGTGACCTTCTGCTCTGCTCCACCCAGCGGCTGTTTCACCTCTGCTGCTGTGGACCTCCTGCTCTGCTCCACCCAGCAGCTGTTCCACCTTTGCTGCTGTGTCCTGCTCTGCACCATCCAGCGGCTGTTCCACCTCTGCTGCGACCTCTTCCTGCTTTGCCCCACCCAGCGTTTATACCACCTTTGCTGCTGAAACAACCAGCTTGCACATTTCACTTGATGAGGTGTGCGCTGAGCTGAGAAGGGTGCAACCTGGGAAGACAGCTGGTCCGGATGATGTTCCACCGAGGAGGAAGGAGTGTGATCTGAGTTAGCTGTGCCTTTTCAAAGCCTTTTCAATCGGAGTCTTCAAACTTGGACACTCAGGGTGAAGAGAGGGGCTGAGCTGTCAACTGATCACCACCTGGTGGTGAGTTGGATCCACTGGCGGAGGAGGCAGGACAGACTCAGCAGGCCCAAACATATTGTGAGGGTCTGTTGGGAACGTCTGGCTGAGCCCTCTGTCAGCGGGGTCTTCAACTCCCACCTATTGAGACTGGCTGGCTTGTGGGACTCCTGAGGCAGCCGACGGGTTCCGGAAGGCCAAGCCTCAGGAGTTCTGTGGCCCGGGCGGTTGTGGAGGCAAAAACTGGGTCTGGGAGGAGTTCGGGGAGGCTATGGAGGAGGACTATCGGTTGGCCTCAAAGAAATTCTGGCAAACCGTCCGCCGCCTCAGGAGGGGGAAGCAGTGCTTCACCAACACTGTTTACAGTGGAGGTGGGGAGCTGTTGACCTCAACTGGGGATGTTGTCGGGCGGTGGAAGGAATACTTTGAGGATCTCCTCAATTCCACCGACACGTCTTCCATTGAGGAAGCAGAGGCTGGGGACTCAGAGGTGGACTTGTCCATCACCCAAACCGAAGTCACTGAGGTGGTTAAAAAGCTCCTCAGTGGCAAGGCGCCGGGTGTGGATGAGATTCGCCCTGAGTACCTCAAGTCTCTGGATGTTGTGGGGCTGTCGTGGCTGACACGTCTCTGCAACACCGCGTGGCGGTCGGGGACAGTGCCTCTGGACTGGCAGACCGGGGTGGTGGTCCCCCTTTTCAAGAAGGGGGACCGGAGAGGTGTGTTCCAACTATAGGGGGATCACACTCCTCAGCCTCCCCGGGAAAGTCTATTCTGGGCATCTGTTTCGGATGCCTCCTGGACGTCTCCCTGGGGAGGTGTTCCGGGCATGTCCCACCGGGAGGAGGGCCCGGGGAAAACCTAGGACACGCTGGAGGGACTACGTCTCTCGGCTGTCCTTGGCGTTCCTCCAGAGGAGCTGGAGGAAGTGTCCGGGGAGAGGGATATCTGGGTGTCCCTGTTTAGACTGCTGCCCCCTCGACCTGGCCCCGGATAAAGCGGATGAAGATGGATGGATGGATATTTTTTTACATTTTTTTACTGATAGCACTGCTAAAGTTGTATATTTTAAAGAACACTCTGTTAGCTCCCAGAATGTTTTATACTAGGGTAAATTATTTTTTTAATTTAATCTTTAACTTTTTTTATTTAAAGTGAACTAATTCTTTGAAGTTTACTGAGATGTCATACAAAAACATTATGCTTTTTAGGGATGTTTTAGTAATTAATTCTGTCTTGCTTGTTTTTCTGCAGATGCACCAAAGATCTAATGTATTACTGGAAATTTGGGGGAAGACTTCATCTGCTTCGGTGTCACCTCTGATAGAGATTTAATTCACTTTTGTGGTAGGTTTTGATTTGATTTTTATTTTTTGTTTACTGTATAGGTTAATTCAAAAATCGTTGGGATGTTATGCAAATCTTAGCTACAGTTTATGTTATCCACTATTGAACATATTATATCATGAAAGTGAGACATTTTACTATTTCACGCAAAAAAAATTGCTCATTTGAATTTGAAAGTACACAAACTGTAGCTGTTATGTTAATGTTGCACTCTTGAAATGATCACAACAGAATGATCCGTTTTACAACATTTATTTAAATCCCCAGTCATTAGTTGTAGTGTAGTGTAGAGATGATTTCGGATTTCCAATTTCGACAAGAAGCAGAAAAACACAGCACGATCAAGGCCTACCACTCAGTCCTCGCTAATATGGCAGCACAGCTCACCTCGCCACAACGCCACGCCACTGCGCACAACCCAGGCCACACAGCACACCCACTGGAAAGCTTGGCATGCCGGGCTTGAATTACCCACGCAGGTGTAGGGCAGGCGTCATGTGACTTGTGCTTCCGGTCAAACCCTCCGCAGTAAAATAAAACAGTGAAGCGTAACATTTTGCTAAACCAGTAAAATAATAAGCAGTAAATATATTGCGCCAGTAACACCCTCCCCCACTAAAAAAAAAATGTTAACTCAACATTTTCCCCTTTTAACATTACCAAAATCTAGCAGAAGTTTGCTTCAACCATGCCACCATAATAAATGTACATAAACAGTAATACACTTCAACCACTATAAAATACAGTTTAAGGTATTGCAGATTCTTTTTCCTGAGTCTTTGGCCACGGTGATGACACAGACACTTGACTCCATGGTGTCGCCGGGTGACTTGTCCATAGAAGCATTGGTGGGCCCCCCCAATCTTCACTAATGAGACAAGGAAATTACCTTTACACCCACTATGTTAAACACACACTAAACCAGCCTTTTAAGACTTATCACATGTACTACTAAACCATAATTTACATGACATACCTAGATTGCACATAACCTTAACTGCTTTCAAGTGCTTTAACTGTTATTAGGAAAGCAAAGTGCTATTCAAATACTGCATTTAGACTACTGGTAATAAAAAGGATATGTCATAGTTGAAAAGGTGCTGTCGTCATCTTGGACTTTTACTGGTCTGGTCACACCGACTGGACAACTCTGCAGCTCTCTGACTATTGGCTCCCCAAGTTGGTCATAGGTGTAGATTCGTCTGGGCTGTCTAGCTCTGATGGGTCTCGCAGCACGTTGCTCCTGATCTTCCTCAGAGGTTTCAGATGCAGACATTTCTGGCTCAGGAACATCTGCCTCTGGTACTTGCCCCTCATCTGGCTCAGCCTCCGGAATGACCTCTTCAGCCCTCTCCCCAGGTGCAGGTTCTTCGTCCATCCATCTTGGTGTGTGGCCCCTGGGCTGAAACTCTCTTGCAGCAGGATTTAGCTCTAAGGCAGGTCTCCAGGGAATAAACAGGTGGTAATCTTCTTCACTTGAGCTCTCTGTGTCTGCTGGCTGGATTTTATTCCCAACTCTTTGGCTTGTTCTCCTATTTCTCCTTTTTGGGCTGGAGCTGTCAGGTGTAAACTCAACCAGGTACGGACAAGGCAAGAGTAGGTTCCGGTGTAGCACACGACTTTTTCCTGCAGAGTTCAGAGGCTCAACCACATAGACCGGGCTTTCTGGACCCTTCCTTGTTTTAACCACATAGACAGTCTCTTCCCAGTGACTGCGGAGCTTCCCAGGACCACCTCGGGGCGTGAGATTCCTCACCAACACGTGGTCACCTGGATTTAAAGTAGAGCTCCACGTACGCTGATTGTAGTAATGTTGCCCTCTCTTGGCTGACTTCCTCATATTCTTTAGTGCTACGGCATAGGCTTCCTGCATTGCCTCTCTCCACTTTTCAGCATATCCTGCTGGTGTCTGATGTTCTGTACTGTTGCTTGGTTTCCTTGGGAACACCAGGTCAACTGGGAGTGTTGGTTCACGTCCAAAGAGAAGAAAGAATGGGGAGTAACCTGTCGCCTCATGAACTGTTGAATTATAGGCATGAACTACCCTGTTCAGGTGCTCTTTCCATCTTGTCTTCTGAGCTTCCTCAAGCGTCCGTAGCCTACTTAACAGGGTCCTGTTGAAACGCTCTGCAGGGTTGGCTTGTGGGTGGTAAGGTGAAGTGCGAGAATGGTGAATACCACTGTAGCGTTGAAGTTTGTCAAACAACTTATTTTCAAACTCCCTTCCTTGATCATGGTGAATTCTAGATGGAAATCCAAAGCGTAGGATAAAGTCATCAAAGAGCTTCTTTGCAGCTGTTTTCCCAGACTTGTCTTTGGTTGCATATGCTTGAGCAAACTTTGTGAAATGGTCAGCAACTACCAGAATGTACTCCTCACCCCCCTTACATTTCTCCAGATGTACATAGTCAATGGAGATCATCTCGAATGGTGCAGAAGTCTCTATGCTTTGGATTGGGGTCCTTGTGATCCTGTGGGGCTTTTTCCTCTTGAGACAGCTGCACACTTGTGTCACATAATGCTCCATTTACTGTCTCATCCTTGGCCAAAAAAAGCGCTCTCGGGCAAGAGCCACCATGCGATCAGAGCCTAAATGTCCCATGTCTTCATGCAGGTGATTGTACACAATCAGCTTCAGGGAATCTGGCACCACCAGTTGCATTCTGCGGCTTGTCCTTCTCCAGAGGAGTCCATCATTGTCCAGCTACAGTCTTGGCCACTCCCTCAGCAACATCCTTACCAGCTCAGGTTCTGCCATCTTATTTCTGTATCTCAGGTGGGTGTGTTTCCTCTTCAGATTGGAGACTCTCTGTATAGCTGGATCTGTGTCTTGCTTAGCTTTTATGTCTTGGATGGAGAGGGACTCAGTCAGTGGGACAATACTGTCATCTTCTAGTAACACATCCACATTGCAGGTAACAGCAGAGATCCAGTTTATTTCACCTGTCTGGCTGCTCTGGAGGGCCTTTCTGATGCTCTCTAAGACTTCTGGTTGACACTCTTTGGTGCACTCGTGTATAATGTGTTCAATGGCCTGTGGTCTCCGGGATAAAAAATCTGCATCTCTGTTAGATGTTCCAGGTCTGTACTTCAGCGTGAATCTGTAGTCAGCTAATTCGGTGACCCACCGGTGTCCCGTGGCGTTGAGTTTTGCTGACTTGGTGACGTAGGTAAGTGGGTTATTGTCGCTGTAAACTGTGAAATGAGGTGCATGGAACAGATAATCACGGAAACGCTCAGTTATGGCCCTCTATTGACCTCTTGGTACAGATGTCGGGGGATTGCATTGTAAGTCTTTTGAACGGGAGTGTTGTCTTTTAGCCTGATGTCCATTTCTAAGCCTGTAATGCAGCCAGCGTCCCATTCATCTCTGGCAAACACATCACATTCCTCCCTCAGCATCTGCCTCACTCGCTATTGCTGCTCTGTGGAGAGGTGACTTAACTCCACCGGTGGATCCCAGAGCTCACCCCCTGGCACTTGACTTGGTTGCTCTGGTGAGGATGTGATCCTATCGTCTGGTTGCTTGGCTTCCTGACACTCTGTAGATTTTGACTCCAGTGGGTAGACTGCATCAACACTATGTAACCAACCTAATGTCGTGCGGCCACATAGTACGATGTCCTGATCCGTGATGTTTTCAACAGTCACTGTTATTCTTGAGTTTGCTTGGGGGAGTTCGATCAGTTGCCCTCGTACTTCGAGCCCCGAAGGCCATGGCATCTCCAGGTTGGGTTCCAAAATCACAAGTGGTCTACTTAGCACACCCTGTTGGAAGTGGTTGCACTGCACTTGGATGATCTTATTCTTTGGGACTGTGACTAGATTTCTTCCCAGACGAACAATGTGGGGGTTGTTTACAGGTGGTTGTTTCTTTAAAACAGACAAAACCGCTCTGGCCTTTTTCTGTCCCACTTCCAGCACTGAACAGAATCTCCTCACCATGTGCCCAGTGAGACCGCAGCTTTCTGTCTCGTTGCTTGTCAATGCCAGCCCCTCAATGACATTGAATCCAATTATGGGCCGTTCAAGGTCAGTAGTGGTGACAAGAATTGGGACAATAACTGGCCTGTCACTCATCCCAGCTACAGCATTTTGGGAAAGCATAAACTCCACCTCTATCCAGCCTTGGTATGGGATCTGTGTGCCATTTGCTGCAGAAAGGTCCAGTCCTCCCTCTTCCAGTAACTCTTCCACTGGCCTTATGGTTACACATGGTAAGTAGTTCTGCTTCCAGTTTGCTCCAACAATAGACACTTGTGAGCCAGTGTCCCACAGCACTTTAGTGTCTACATTATTTAAAGTGGCTCGAACAAGGCATCTCCTTCCCACTAGTTTGGCTGTTTGTCGTTGCTTACTAGTGAGAGGGGCTGTGGTGGTAAACAGGTCTTCTTTACCAAGATGTACCAGACTTTCAATCTTGTTGGTGGAGGCTGTGGTGCTCCTGGATACCTTCCGACAACCCACTGCCCAGTGGTCCGTACTCCCACACTCGTAACAGTGGTTGCATCTTCCTCCGGGGTTGCTCTGCTGGCACCGGCTGCACTGTCTGCTGGCACGTGTCCTTGGCTGTGATCTGCTGTAGCTTTGGCTCACTTGTCTCCCCGCTCTGGGTGATAGTGGTCGGGGCAGCTGCTGAAGACTTGATAGCTGGGTGGTAAGGTTCTGAATAGCTTCACAGATTGCTCTATTTCCCTGGTCCATTTTGTCCATCAGCGTGTCACGTTTGGTGGCTTCTGGCTTGTGGATAGTACCATTGTCACTGCAGCTCTCTTTAACAGTTATGTCTGGATCCTGACTCACTGCTGCCACCTTCCCTCTGGCCTTTGTAATTGACAACTTGCTCTTTCTCTCCACCTCCAGGCTGTGGGCAGCTGTGACTCTCTCTAGTAGGACTTCATCGGTTACTTTGGGATCCTGTAGGTATAACTTCAGGTCCGTGCGAATGGTGTCATCTCGAAGTCCGGTAAGAACTGTTTGCAAAAACAGATTTTTAATGAGTTCGGGGCTGTACTTTAATCCAGTGTCTGCTCTTTCCGAAGCAAAGTGTATTTGTTGCCTCAGGTCCATGGCCCGAACCAAAAACTGGATGGGTGTCTCTCTGGGTTTTTGAGCAGCACAAGTAAGGGTGTGGTACAGCTCAGTGGCATCCTTCTCAACGAAATGAGCCCGCAAGATTTGTCTCAGAGCTTTCAGTGTCATATCATCTCTACTTTCCAGATAGCGTCTCAATTTAGTGCCAGGGATAATAGCTTGAATTACTGCATCCACCACTTCACATTCATCATAGCCTTTCTTCAATGCTTTTGAAATCTGTCTCTCCAAGCTTGCATATCCTAATTTATCCTTTTGGTTATATTCACCAATTTGTCCCACAATTCTAAAATCTTTTCAATAAAGTGGATGGACAAAAGCTAGATTTCTTTGTGACGCGGTAGCAGTGGACACAGGAGCAGAAGTAGATTGGCTTACCGCAGGCTGAGAGTTGTTTGCAGTACAGACATCGTCCCCCAGGTGGTGCTGTGGCGTTGTGGGACCGGACTTGGACAGCGTCTTCAATTCATCAATTTTATCATTTACTTTTAGTAATAAAGACATTCCTTCGTCTTCCAACAAGGTAACATCTTCACCCTCCAAGTGCTGAAGAATTAACCTTCTCATTTTACGAGGTAAATCCTTATCTTCTTCATTCAAACTTATTCCAAGTGTAGAACAGAGATCCACAAGTTCCAGAACAGGTAAAGTAATTAGCTTCTCCTCAATCTCTTCCAACACATTCTCCCACGCAGTAGGCATTTGTTGTGAAGCAGACATGACTGAAAAGACTTTTTACCTTCGCTTGCTCTTTGTGTCGCGCCGTCCTTTGTCCTTGTTGCCCCAGGTGTAGCTCGTTAGTCTTAGCTCAGTGTTAGCGTCCCACAGTAGTAGCATCCACTCACCGAGTCGTCCTTTATGCTCCGTCAAAAATTGAATCCGACCGGGCAGAAACACCAAGTTTGTAATGTTGCACTCTTGAAATGATCACAACAGAATGATCCATTTTACAACATTTATTTAAATCCCCAGTCATTAGTTGTAGTGTAGTGTAGAGATGATTTCGGATTTCCAATTTCGACAAGAAGCAGAAAAACAGCACAATCAAGGCCTACCACTCATCCTCGCTAATATGGCAGCACAGCTCACCTCGCCACAACGCCACGCCACTGCGCACAACCCAGGCCACACAGCACACCCACTGGAAAGCTGGCATGCCGGGCTTAAATTACCCACGCAGGTGTAGGGCAGGCGTCATGTGACTTGTGCTTCCGGTCAAACCCTCCGCAGTAAAATAAAACAGTGAAGCATAACATTTTGCTAAACCAGTAAAATAATAAGCAGTAAATATATTGCGCCAGTAACATTAACTGTAGCAACACTTCAGTGAGAGGTGTGGGTATGAAAGGCAGAGTCTGTTTTACTATAAATACTACTGGATGCGCCTGCTATTCAGACCCCCAAATGGCACTGATCAAAAAATAAACATAATTCTATACTGCAAATCACTGCATGGATGAAGAACATGTCTAGAAGTCACTGTGAACACAGTTTGCAAAAATCCAAGTTACAGCTGTATTATGTAAAGAAGATCCGTCTATGAAGAGCCTGATCCAGAAACACTGCTGTTTTCTCTGGACCAACTGGTTTCTATTTTCCATTTCAAATATGACTTTTTCTTTATGTTTTAGGTAGGATTTCTGCAAACCCTGAATGACATCTGGAAGAATGATCCATGGAGTGATTTTCTGTACAGAAGTTTTTAAGTTTTTAATAGTGATGCATGAGGTGAAGATTATGAGTGTCCAATACCAGTAATATTACAGACTCTGCCTTTTTAAAATACTATTTTAATACCAAATTATCAAATTATCATTATCAATTGATTTAAATCAGTGGCAAATTACTCCTACGGCTGTTTTTAGTTTCTAGAGTATTTCTTTCCCACCTTTTGCTGTCCCATACTTTTTTTGGCTGCCATCAAAATGTAAATTTATTTTCCATTAAATAAATAGCAAAGTCAGTTTTAATGTTATCAATGTTCTTTTGTGAATTACTTATGAGGATATGAGACTAAATTTAATTAAGGTGTTTGATCTGAATAATACATAAAAACAGCATTTAAATAATGGTATATTCTTGTAGAATCTTAACTGTTAACTGTTAACTGTAATGTTTTTGCACATTATTTGAATTACGGAATTCTGCTTTAATTTTAGGGTTTTTGTCTGGCAACCGCAGCTGACAGTCATTTGCTGTTTGTTTGTTTTTTGTTTGTTTTGTTTTCTTTTTTGTTTAACCCTAAAAAATCTGTAAAATGAATTTTATTTCTTGTAAACCTCTGAATATTTTCACTTTATTGAAGGTGTTTACTCCTAATGGTATGGTAAAAATCTGTAAAATAATGGTAATTTCCTTTAGAACTGTTGATATTGGCACTATAATGAAGGTATTTGATCATAATAATACAGGAAAACAACTGTAAAATAATGGTAATTTCTTTTTGCCATGTCCGTAAATTTTGTGTTTTTGCACATTTTTTTAAATTACGGAATGTACTTCAATTTTAGGGTATCTGTTTGGCAGCTGTAGCTGACAGTCATTTTACCCTTTTTTACGGATTTTTTTTTTTTTTTTTTTTTTTTTTTTTTTTTTTTTACAGTGTAAGTGAAAGTAAGCAAGTTTTTCAGCGTCACTTTTAGATAAAATATTTCTGATTTTGGCTATGTTACGTAAGTGAAAGAATGCTGTTTTACAGGCTTGGTTTATATGAGCCTTAAATGATAAATCTTGGTCAAATAAAACTCCTACGTTTCTCACAATAGAACTTGAGGCTACACTGACACCGTCCAGGGAGACTCTCTGGTCAGACAGAGCGTCTCTCAGCTTTTTGGGGCCTAGTATAATGACCTCTGTTTTTTCTGGGTTTAGGAGGAGATAATTAATTGTCATCCAGGTCTTTATGTCTCTCACACAGGCGCTAAGTTTCTCAACGCTGTCATTCTGATCAGGTTTAATTGATAAATACAACTGTGTATCGTCTGCGCAACAGTGAAAATTAATGCCATGTTTTCATGATTATGTTTCCTAAAGGCAGCATGTAAAGCATGAACAGAATGGGTCCAAGTACTGAGCCTTGTGGCACTCCATAGCTAACTTTACTGCACTGTGAGGAATGTTCATTTACACTGACAAACTGGTACCTATCAGATAAGTAGGATTTAAACCAGCAGAGAGCGGCTCCTCTGACCCCTATGTCACAGTCTAATCTCTGGAGTAAGATGCTGTGGTCAATGGTGTCAGAGGCTGCACTGAGATCTAACAGAACCAGGATTGAGACCAGTCCATTGTTTGAACTTAATAACAAGTCATTTGTGACTCTAACTAATGCAGTTTCTGTGCTATGGTGGGGTCTAAACCCTGACTGAAAATCTTCAAATAAGCTATTGTCCTGTAGGTGGCGACATGTTGTAGTTAAACAACTGTATAAACTACAACTCTTTCTAGGATTTTTGAAATAAAAGGGAGATTTGATATTGGTCTATAGTTGGCTAAAGTGTCAGGATCTATACAGAAGCGGTTTAATAACTGCATATTTAAAAGACTGTGGTACATGTAGAGAAGTGTTTATTATATTCAGTATAGGTTCATTAATTAGGGGAAGAGTTTCTTTAAAAAGTTTGGTAGGAATTGGGTCTAAAAGACAAGTTGAGGTTTTGGAGGACATAATGACTGATGTTATCTCAGTTTGCTCTACAGCGATGAAGCAGTCAAACATTACAGTTGGTTTTATAGAGGCCTCCATTTTTACAGCTTTGGCTTGCTCTGAGCTGATTGTAGGGAGAATTTCATTTAATTTGTCTCTAATACTTCTGATTATGTTAAAAAATGTAAGAAAGTTTTCACAGCTGAGAGTAACAGGGATACAGGGTTCTACTGAGCTGTGACTGGTGGTCAGCCTGGCTACAGTGCAGTAAGTAAGTTGAATGTAAGACTCATTGCAATATCTTTTTGTTAAATTTACACTGTCATGCTGTAAAAATTATATTTTTAGTCAGTTATTTTTGAAAATGCAAAAACTAACTGTAAGCTGTTTTAAAATGTATGCCATACTTTAAACAAAATTAACAAAATAAAGAAAACGGGTTTTAAAAATTATTTCACAAGTGTGTGCATGTTCTGTTACATACTATGGGTATGAGTTGTATAGCCTATAATATATATTTATATGTGATTATTTGTAACATAATTATCTTAATATATAGTTTGTTTATACAGTGTATTAAGTATTAGGATGCTTATGGGATTTGCAAAAATAACACATATCTGTCTCAATTAAATAAGAGATTTAATTATTTCCTTTTATTCTTTTTCTAATTCTATAGTTTTTTGTTTGTTTGTTTGTTTTGTAGTATAGTAGCTTTAGCATATAGTAGCTTTACAAGCTTAATACCTTTTTAAATTCTTGATCATAAAGGTCAATATTTTCATCATCTTCATCTGCAGAAAGTCTGCAGTGGCCGCCTGATTTTGAATTTCAAAGTGGCTGAACCGCTCACAGCCGTGGGTGGAGCTTGTCGCTGATTGGATAATTATCATGGGAGCACGACCAGTGCGACGCCAGGGTCACTGCCAGTGGCTGACGTCACTAACGAGCCTGAGCCAGAGGGCAGCAGCAGCGCAGAAGACGAGCTGGAGCTGTCAATCAAACCTGTTGCTAGGTGACATGGCTGAAAGACGGCTCCTGATTGGTCAGTTATTTTTGTCAGTATCTTTGGTTATGTGGCGAATCTCAACATAAAAAAAATAGGACCACGAAGAGTGTGTAAAAACGAAGGTGTCAAAGTCAGAATGATTAGCATGACAACAATAGTGACTTAGAAATGGGTGCTGATTTTACAACGGAAGTCAATGGGAGCCAGGATTCATGGAGCCTCCCACGACTTCCTGTTTGGCAGGCAGGGAGGTACGGGCTCACTATGTCTATTCCTTATACGTCAATGTGGGCAAGTCATTCCACTGAAAAAAGTATAGTGTCAGAATAAAATTTAAGCACATTTGAGGTAGACACCATAATCATTGTATTAATCTGTGAATAGTTTTTAATACAGTTTATTTTTTGTTAACCCTTATTGTTCACATTTAAAACATAAACTTGTTCCCTGATGTTACTTTATGCTGTATGAATTGTGTGTATACATTTGTCTCCTGACATTAACGATAAATGAATCAGAACTAACCTTTCTCAACACCACCATTATGGAAGTCCTATCAGAACTACCAGAGGTAACAAAAAGCATCCTAGAAGGGCATTTACAGTCCATTGGAGTGGAATTATATGATGATCTGCGAATCATAGAGGAGGCTGATTTGCTGTCAGTGTTGAGACCTGTACAAGCTAGAAAACTTCTTGCTGCCTAGAAACTGAAATGTTAATCAAACATCACAAAACAGTTTTGGTAATATCCAAAAGCAGACATGAATGTGAATGTGTTGTGTGAAAATAAAATGTCCAAGTTTATAGAGCAGATTTAAATTGTGCTCTAACTGGCCAAATGCATGTTGGTAAATAGGCCAGAGTAGTTTCCTGTTTGAGGCCCTCGGACAGTAGACTCGGGTCCTCGCTAACCTTGAAATTATCTCAGCTCCCTCTGTGTTGATACAAAAGTCTTCTTGTTGGAATAAGACAAAGTGGTTGAAGTCTGGTGCAAAAAAGAAGTTTATTGTGAAGATTCACAACAAACGGGGTCCAGGTACCTATCACAGAAATCCCCCCGATCTCCTCAGAACAGTATCTTTTATAATTTCTGATAACAATAATTTTAATATGGCCTTGAAAATGACAGTTATTATTTGTCTAGACAGATGCTACTCAAATTTTTACTCGTAAACATACATATTGGTTCATCCCACTGAACTGGTGCCAACCCCTGCACCCGCTGCGGACACTCAGTTTGTCACCACCACCAAAGTTCATCAAGGTCATTATTATGGAGTTATATAAACCATTAAGTAGTGGAAATGTACAACCCATGATGTAATATCAATTTAACCTGCCCCATTCTGATGTGCCACTCCTACTTTGTAGTTTACATCCCCCAGAGGCAATTTCTATCACAGCAGTCTCTCTGAAAAACCTTATCACCCCTCCTTTCTTTACTCTCAAGCTGTTACCCTCTATTAACCCTTTATGCACCTTTTTATTCATGACTTAAATGTTAAACTAATGAATATAAATGAGTGTTGTAATAATAAGTAAGCATAAATTGCAAGGTTACTCATAATTTTCTTCATTATTTTCTAAAATGAACCTCAACAAATGTGTATTACAGTGATTGTACTACAGCCCCATCCATTACAGTGTGCATGCGCCACGTTAGACAAGTGACTAATCTAACAAGTTTTGTGTTGCAAGTAATCCAGTTTGAGAAGTTACATTTGTTCAAATCAGCAAACTTATAATGGTGCCCAAACATTTGCATGGGCATTTTTTTTAATATTATATTTAATTTTATACACCTAAATACTGTTACACTAAAATCCTAGAACTCAGATGTCACTAGAAAATGATTGACATACCTCTGTGATCTTTTTTGGTGAAGACAGAGTAAATTAATATGAACCCTCAGAGGGGTGCCAAAAATTGTATGACTGTATACTGTTCAAAAAAATTTAGTATAGTATCAAATACCTAAAACTTTTGGGATATTGATCTGGTCAGTTCTGTAGCAGAGGTTGTTGTTCATCAGTATCAGCTGCTATAATGAAACTAACAATGAGACGAGTGAGACGACCCCCAATACAGAATGGTTTTACAGCCACTGACATTTTCCCCCTTATCTTCTTCTGTTACTGTTTTTCACTAGTTTGCATTTGGGTGGGGCCAGTATCATTACAGCAGCATTAGGTGATACCTGGACCCTGTAGAGGTGGTACAGACAGTCCAAATCCTACAGGATGGCTCATCAGCGCGTGCCATTGCCAGAAGGTTTAATGTGTCTCTCAGCACACTCTCATGAGCATGGAGGAGATTGCAGGAGACAGCAGTTACTCTAGAGAGTTGGACAGGGCTGTAGAGGTCCACAAACCATCAACAGGGCCAAAACCTGCTTCTTTACACAAGAAGGAACACCATAAGCACAGTCAGAGCTCTTCAAAATGACCAAAGAATGTCTCTGACCAAACAACAAGAAACAAAATTCATGAGGGCAGTCTAAGGGCCTGACATCTTTTAGTGGCCCCCGTGCTCACTCTTTTAATGAACAAACTGTTAAAGCTGCAAGGTCCAAGCACTTTTCATTCATTCATTTTGACATCAGTGTATCCAGTGATGTCATAACTCAGGGTCATAACCCTTGTATGATCCTTGCACATCTGTAGCTTGCTCTGCTGTTTTTAACCAGTTTGATCTGGTGAGTCTTTCTTTTTTGGAAGATATAATTGGTCATATGAAGACCACTGGCTCCCCCAATGATGTGATTCCTCGTGTCTTTTTCAAGAGGTCTTTCCCACACTGGCACCTTATGTTCTTAATATTGTTATTGGCAGCTTGGTCGATGGAGTTGTACCTATGAGATTTAAACATGCAGTAGTGCAACCTTTGATAAAGAAACCTGGCCCATACCACTCCAGGCTCTCAAACTATCTAATTTCTAAGCTCCCTCTGCTTTCTAAAATCTTGGAGAAAATTGTTGTGTACACACAACTGACTTTAGTGCAGCGTCTGCTGTAATTTGGTCACTGTATCAATCTGTCGTGGTGAAGAAGCAACAGAGCTCGAAAGGCAAAGCTCTTGATTTACTGGTCGTTCTATGTTCCTACTCTTACCTATGGCTGTGAGCTTTGGTTCATGACTGAAAGCACAAGAGCCCAGATACAAGCAGCTTAAATGAGTTTTCTTCACAGAGTGGCAATCCATTAGAGATAAGCCATATCATGCCCTATTTTTTCAGTTTGAACTATGTTTTTTATAACACACTCTGCCATTGACGGCCCTGCTGCAATCATCATTATCATAAAGATACTCTGATATCTGATGAAAGTAGTCTGGTTGCTGTAAAAAGAACAGAAGCATCTCTGATGCTGTTTGTTCCAGACTTACAAACTTTTAACGCGTGGCTCATCATAAACGCATGGCCCTGGAGCAGACACGCTCTGGAGATTTCCCTCTCAACATCTATCTTCTGACTACACTTCAAAAACAAAGTCACAGATGAGAAATGTGGGCCGAGGATTCTAAACGTCCTCGTCAGCCTCTCCACTTTAACGCTGCGTGTTTCTTATGGAAATGAGACGTCCTCTCTAGCCTCGGGTCTACTCACTCTCGCACACTGATGTATTGTCTCTTCCTGGTTCTGGCTCATCAACTCACCCAGTGCCTTGTGGGAATTGGTGTCCAAACAACACTTATCACTGTCGTGGGTGAGTTCTACTGTAAGGATGAGTGATTTGTGCAGTTTGGGTCTGATCTCACGACTGGAGCAAGTCATTAGTTAGAATAACAGATGGCTGGAGCATATACACAATTATGGAGTCGTCATAATTCACAAAAGCAGATTAATGTGGCGCTGCGATGCTAGGCCTAATGAACAGTGGGAGGAGAGGCTTTCAAATCATAAAACAAGAATATTCCGCCCGAGGAGCTGGAACGAATGAATACGGAGAACAGAGAAAGAGTGGGATGCCGAAGAATTTTATCGGCCACTCTTCTGATTTCCATGAAAAATAGAATTAACGAAATGACTGCCTCCTCTCATTTCTCAGCCAAAATGTCTCCAACATTTACACTGTCAGGATCAGAGCTGTGCCTTCCACTTTCAACTCATCCCTTTCTTCTGCCCGCTTTGAATTTGCACCAATTAAATCTCAACTAGAACGGTCTTTGTGTGCAGAAGAGAGCCACACATGAATGTCGAAGCCCTCACACACAGGGAGCAGCGTCACACGGCACAGTCCCCACGCAATATTCTGCCAGCAAAGCAGGTCACAGTCCCTCCTGCTGCAGCCCCATCCCACCTGCTGTTGCCATGGTAACGTAAATGTACTTTTATGAGAGGAGAAATGTTTGCAGATTTGGTAAATAGGTTTTAAAGTGTGTGTAGAGCTGGCTGGTGAAGGATATGGAAAAACTGTTCTGGACACTTTTTTATTTTAAAATATGGTGGCCTCATCAACGCTCATCTTGTACTTGACACCAAATTATCTTTATAAATATCAATATATAATAGCCTGTTATGTGCTAGGGATGGCTAGGGGCGCTGGCACAGTAACTGAAGTAGATTTACCGGTGGTAGAAAAAAACAGGAGAATGGAGATGTGTTGCGGAATAACAAAAGAACTGAGGTTTATTTACAGAAAATAATATATCAAAAAAGTATACAAAGAATACTAATGAAAAAATATGTGTAAAAGAATAATTAAACTAAAGCGATGGTTGCGGCTGCAGCACCAAGGACCCACTGGCCACAGAATGGAGGCAGCTCTGGCCTTTTATATCCAGCTGTCAGACACTGGCAGGACTGGTGGGTGGAGACAAGGAAAGAAAAAACAAAACACTACAGCACAAAGGCTGTAACAGAGCCTATACATAGTTTTGTTTTATTTTTAGTGTTTGTGGCAGACCAGTGCTTTGTTTTGTTTGTATTGTTGTTATTTCTACTTTTGGCTGTGGTGAAAGGAGACATTCAGTTCTGAGGTCCAGCCTGTACAAAATAGCATGCACTTGTACTAAATATTTGTGTTTTTTATTTTGCTTCATATTGGTCAGTATGATAATGCATGTATTTGCAGTACACCAACCATAACATGTATCAAACATGATACATTATGTTTAAAAAGCAGAAGAGGGATCTGAGGCACTCTGACATTATTAAAAAATCTTTATTGTGTCCGGGACATTCCAATGACCCGTGCTGGGTTAGGGTTAGCAGGTGGTATAAATAGTAAAAGGAAGATCACATAACACCGGGAGAACAGAAAACAAAAAAGAAAAAAAAATAATTTGATGAATATTCTGGTATAATATATTATGGTCATTTTGGGTGGGTGGTGGGGTGGGGTCAATCTGAAGGTGGGGCACAATGCAGTCTGTATATTGTTGTGTTTTACTTCCTGTTTACCTGAGCACCTGGTTTTAAGATTTTTTGACCCACTGATGTACTCACTCTTTTTGATTTAAAGGTGCTATGAGCAGTATATATTTTTTATATTTCATAAAAATTACCCACACGTGTGCCAAGATATGATGTCAACATGTTTAAATCAAATATTAGTTTTACTGATAACAATGGTACAGTTGAGTTATTAACAATTAAAAATATGTTTTACATAATGGCCAAGTTGTTTTGTTTAAATTTTTTTTTTTTTTTTTTTTTTTTTTTGGTTCTAAAACTGCATTGCTGATCGTCCAATCAGAAAAGAGACCATTGTTTTGATTTAGACTGCAGTACCGTTTTCAAACCAGTATGAGTGCATGCTGCTTACAGTACCTTTAAGAATTATACATCATGTGTTAGAAGTGTGGACATAATAGGTTCCAGCCCAGAATTTCATGTATTGACATATCTGTGTTTCTGGCAGGTGGCATATAACCAGTGGCAGCAGGGCAGGGCAGTGGTGTGTGTGCAGACAAAGACGTCACCATTTCATCCATTGTACCACTTGTGTTCCTCGCCTCTGTCACTTATTCCCATCTCTTCTGCATCAAAGCTATGGCAACAGAGAGCCCCAGTGAGTGCTGTGTGCAGCCAATGGAAACGCTGGTCAGAGGGTCCTCGCTGAAAAAAACGGTCACTTTTGCCAAGCAACAAGCCGCGGGCTGCCTCTCAGTATTCAGCTCGGAGCGTCTTTGATGACCCCCTGACACCGCTGTGGGACTCACTTCAGCACAACACAACTTCACATATCAGAGCTGTGTACACTACTGTATTCATCATTGTAACCTGCAGACTGCACAGGTGTGTGGGCCACAGGTTACAGATGAAAACAGATTTAACCAAAGGACTCCCTTTTCTAATTTTTTATCAAAATGTCTCCAACATTTACTCTGTCAGGATTAGGGCTGCGCCTTCCACTTTCAACCTTTCTCTTTCTTCTGCCTGCTTTGAATTTGCACCAATTAAATCTCAGTCAGTACAGTCAGAACAGTCTTTGTGCAGAGCTGAGAGCCACAGATACAGTAAATCCTGAAATTGCCCTTAGTCATGTGGCCTGCAGACTGCACAGGTGTGTCACAGATCAAAGAGAGGGAGCCCTGTGTCAACTGCTTTCTGTTTTATTCACTCAGACAATTCACACCAGGATTTGAGTTCTATTTTGAAGCGGAGCAGCACGGGCGTTTTAGGGGTGCTGAGGTCTATGTTAGACAAAAAAGAAACAAAAAAAAAAAAACAACGACTGGCAGGTCAGGCACGGTCGGACAGTGTGACGCTGTTTGTGAGTTGAGTCTGTTTCAGTGTGTTCTGCTCCATTGGATGTTAGGGGTGTAAAGCACCACTTTCATCACGATATGATATTATATCAATACAGTGGACTGGGGATACAATATCTGGTACCTCAGAGACTGCCATAATATGATCACGATATGATGCGATACAAGGGCCCATGATCAATATTTCAATGTTATCTGCTTATTTAACAAAATATTTAGTCTAAATAAAAACTATTCTGCGACGAGATGGCCCCTGTCCAGGGTGTACCCCGCCTCAGGCCCAAAGTTACTGGGACAGACACCCGCGACCCTTAATGGGAATAAGCGGAAGAAGATGAATGAATAAAAAATGACATTCAAATTAAATTTAATTTATACTTATTGGTGTTTATAACGTTTTAAGTGGTTCAGCTTCAATTAGAATGAAGTGAACATATAAAGAAATTGATGTGAAGTATATTCCTGCTTATAAACTGTTCAGTTTTAGTCCTCACGTTAATGAGGAAACTCCCACAAAAGCTGCCGTTTGTCATCTGTAGCTAATGTCAACAGAAGCACATGCTTTTGCAGCCCTGTGCTGTGCCAGGTTTGTGAGCTTGTGAGTATTTTATCCTGAAACCGTCAAGAGCTCTGTCATAGCAGATGAATAACTCTGATCCATGTTGCTCTGAACTTTAAAAACACACAGGAACAGAGTTTTAGCAGGCATTTCCCTTGCTAATTACTTAACAGTGTTTACACTCTGTAAATGAGGTGCGCCAGTTTCAAAATAAAGCAAATTTCGAAATAAAAGTGCACCTTGTAAATCATAGTAAGAATGCACGATACAGATTGATGTTTACATTTTGCATTGATACAACGTATATTGATGTATTGATGCAAATCAATGTATTGTTACACCCTTATCAGACGTAGTAGGAGGTAGTTGGACTTAGTTCTGGACGATTGAACATGCGGAATCGGCATCAGGCGTCATGATCAAATGAGTGCTCTGACTGGCTCTGTGTCCCAGTCATAATTTATCAAACAGCTCACAATATAAGGAACTTTTGTTCTAACAACTATTCATTACATTCCCCACATCTGTGATGTTGATGTGCTGCAGTTAGCTTACCTTAGCTTTAGCCTTGTGCAGATGAAAATATAATTCTCACTCTGAGCAAACAGCTGCAAGAATCCAGTCCCTTTTATTCATTACTTTAATAAGACGTGTTTAAATTAGCGTGTATGATAATTATTCACTGATAAATACTTGAGTTAAACACATGAGTGTTGCAGAGGTTTGTTTACTGGAGCCCTATATAACCGCGGAGTTTAGTGACTAGCCCCGCCTGCTGTTATAAAAAGTTATTACGTCTTGTTCAGTCCTGGGTCTGAATTGCTTCAGTGTTTGTAGCCACTTTTAGTGCAGACAAGGGGAGACGTGAGGAGACAGAGCAGTCGCCCTGCCTCTCTCGTTGGGTTGGTGTGTCCCAGGCTTTAGACAGTAATGATCAGTAATGACCTTCATCAGTACAAACTGTCTACAGCAGTTATCCCCCACTTCTGCATCCATCTGGTACCTGTTTGTTTTATTGCGTCAAATAATTTTGGTCCAATGTGTTCCTGGGAGAAGTACAACTCGACTTTGTTGAGGAGTTCAAGTATCTCAGGGTCACACTAGATCCAACACTTTGATTTTAAAAAATGCATCAATCTCAAGCTAACACAATAAAGTTAAATGTACTAAACAAAGTAGACCATCTATGAAGACAACTGCTCCAAAAATGTTTCTACATTCAATGATTTTCACACACACAGATTACTGCATCACAACCTGGAGGAGATATAGAGATCTCACACAGAAAAATACTACGTTTGGACAAACTATTGTCAGTTTTGGAACAGTCTGTCCACAAATATAAGAGAATGTCCGACTTATCTCTCCTTTAGAAAGCAAATTTCTTAAAAGAAATCAGTCCTGTGATCATTTTAACTAACCCTACGTTGTCCTAATGTCCTCATGTGTGTCTGTGTTTTGTTTGTCATTGAGCACTGGAACATTTACAGTCTGTACACATATGATTATTCATTAATATGCACTATCCCCACTACATAATAAAATAAAATTAAATTTAATTAAATTAAATTTAATTAAATTTAATTTATTTAATTTAATTTAATTTAATTTAATTTAATTTAATTTAATTACTCAGTGCTGGGCAAGTCTTTTAGGTGTAATAAGGCTGCAACTTTGTTCAATTAATGGAGTGATAGAATAAGAGATACTCTTGCTTCTCTGCCCTAAGACCACATGTGTAGGCTACACATTTGACATAGAAAAGTGCTTTTTCACATTCTGATGAGTTGCATTGAAAACAGCAATTTAAATGTAAGTTTTATTATGTGATAATGTGATATACTAATTACATATGTACTATATATTATTATATACTAAATATGATATAGTCTTTTTAGTCAGAATGTTGTTTCTTATAGGCTGTAATATCTATATTAGCATGCTAAATGTCTACACAAAACGCCAAAGCTGCAACAGTTAACAGTTGAAAAAGGTCTTTTAGTTGTAAGATTACATCTGTTATAATTTATACAGCAAACGAAGCCTTGGTTAAAAGCTCTAAAAACTCCAGAGCAGGTGGCTAATCTGCACATAAACAAACTTTAAAATATATATACCACACTACACAGTTTATTTTGGTCTGCTTTGGTCTGCCTTGTTTCTAAACAAAGACATTACAAAGGTATTCTGAATCCTTTTTCAATGATTATTAGGAAGAGCTGTTTCTAGACATTATGGCCTTAGGCAAGAGGGACAAACTGAAGTCCTACTTCCAATTTTGTTTTTCGTTTTTTTTTTTTGCATTTTTGTAAATCCCTCCTTAAACCCATGGTGACAAGGGGCAATTGATAAAATTGTACTAAGTATTTAAGTATTAAGATAAGCACTTCTTTTGCCTCATACCCTGAATTGTGACCTTGTACACATAACAGACAGGTGAATATATGGGGCAATATAAGGCAGGGTGGTCCAGAAGTCTTCCCACAGGAAAATCAGAACAAAACATTTATGATTTCCTGTTTTCTGATGCATTTTTGATGATAAACAATATTTTAGCTAGCTACAATTTATGGTTTAACTTCTCTCCAGAAGGAGCCCTTTTAGGAGAATTACAAGGTAGCTTCACTTTGAGGTTTGTTCTCTGTTGCCGAAACAGCTTGTTCACTATTGTAAATCAACGGACTGTTTTTCAACACCATACAGCGTTAAACAGGGTGATGTTTTGTATCCTACACTATTTGCCATATACATAAATGATTTGGTAAATGAAGTTAAACAGGCAGATGTAGGCGTTAGTGTAGGTGATATAAAAGTTTGTATAATGCTGTATATAAATATTTTGAACTTTTTCTGGATGAATAGCTTACATTTGAGGAAGGAATAAAAGTCTTGTCAGAGACAGCAGGTAGAGCCTTGGGAGCAGTTATAAGTAAGGTTAAAGCATGCCGTGACCTGGGCTATAAAACCTACACTGAACTTTACAGATCCTGTGTTTGTCCTGTTCTAGATTATGGAAGAGGGGTCTGGGGTTACTGTAAACAGTCCCATAGTGAAAAAGCGCAGTGTAGAGCACTGAGATATTTCTTAGGTGTGCACAAATACGCTCCCAAACTGGCTTTAAATGGAGACATGGGTTGGGAATCTTGTGAAGTGAGATATATTTGTGATATGGTGCATTTATGGAATAGGTTGATTACTATGCCAGACACAAGATTTACAATAAATATATTCAATTGGGATCTTTCTAATAAATACACCTGAACCAGACAGATGGAGAAAATATTCGAAAAAGCAGAGCTTCAATAGATATATAAATAAGCTAAGATTAACTTTGGGCAAATTAAATCTGTTTATTTTGACGTCTACAAACAGCAATGGTATAGAGAAGTCTTGTGTAAACCAAACTTGAAAAACTAAAGTTTAATAATAAGTTTTATAGGCCAGAGCCCTATGTTACACTGAACCTAACTAAAGCCCAGAGATCAGTATGCGATCAGTTAAGGTCCGGTATTCTTCCTTTGGCGTTGGAGACGGGGTGATTTTACTTCGTTCCAGAGGAGGAACGTAAAACTTGTCTGTATGATTTGAATGATATTGTAAATGAAATGCACTTCTTGTTTTATTGTCCCTTATACCATGATGTAAGGAGTCAGCTGCAAAATGTCTGATGTCGGCCAAGATTTGTTTTCTGTGTCAGATGAAGACAGACGTAAGTTTCTGTTTAATTTCAATGTGTTTAATTTTGCTCAGTTTGTATTAAATGCTGGGCACTTGCGTAAGAGGACACTTTATGTTTGACTTGATGTGAAATCTGTCTTCCTGTGCTTTTGTTTTTTTAGTGTCTTGTAAGCCAATGCGGGCTGGGCACCTTTAATGGTGCATGACACTAAATAATAAATTACTTACTAACGTAAAAAAGTACAGATAAATGACCAGGGCCCCCATTTAGCTCTGGGTCCCTTGGAAATTGCCTACCTTGCCTACCCTATTGTCACAGCTCTGATTTTTGTGTGTTTTTAGTGTCTGCATAGTCTCCACAGTCAGTATTAAAGCTGCTCTGGAGTTAGCTGTAGCATTAGTCACAACACAGTGGACAGTGTAGCACTTAGAGAATGCTATAAATTCACTTTGACAATGGGTCTATTGTTGACATAGTTCAGAATTCAAAGTAATAATAATAAATAAATTTAGAGCCAACCCCAGGCCTACTTGGTGCAAGTGTGTTGTGCATTAACCACAAACATCCTAGTGTCATGCACCAGTCTACATACATACAGTTTACATAAATTAAACAAAGCTGTTGAGTATAAGCTTTTTATTGTGCCAGTTACTGGAATTACTGGTTGCAGCCCTTAAGTCAAGCCAGAGTTAGTCTGACATCTCAGGGTTTGAGTTTCATTTCTATGGCCGGAACAATCACAGACAGAGTAACCAGAAACGACATGAGCGGGAAGTAGCACGCCACTGATCTGGTAGCCCACACCAGATAGAACGTACTGGAATTGAGATGTGCACAGTGCTAGTACTCCACAGTGGCACTGGACGATTAATATTATTCATGAATAACCTCAAAAAACATGATGAACATACAAACTGCTGGAGGACTTCTCAGGACTCTCAGGATGTGAGTAATAAAGTCATCATCAGGTCTAAAGAGTGAAGGTATTTACTCTTTTGAAGTTTCTAACCTCCTCTTCCAGGAGCTCAGGCTCTGACTTAGCCTGTTCTTTATGTTCCTGTGCCGTTGGCTCACTGGCAGCTTTACAGTGGCAGACTGCCCCCTGCTGGCCTCAGCTGCCCCACCAGGAGCAGCTCCTCACTCATAGCTGGAGGAGGTCTACACCCTGGAGCTCCCTCGGCTGTGGCTCACTCAGAATCTCTCTGACTCCGTCTCTCAGGGCAGTGTCTCTGACTCTGTCTCTCAGTGTCTCTCTGACTCTGTCTCTCAGTGTCTCTCTGACTCTGTCTCTCAGTGTCTCTGACTCTGTCTCTCAGGGCAGTGTCTCTCTGACTCTGTCTCTCAGTGTCTCTCTGACTCTGTCTCTCAGTGCAGTGTGTCTCTGACTCTGTCTCTCAGGGCAGTGTCTCTCTGACTCTGTCTCTCAGTGCAGTGTCTCTGACTCTGTCTCTCAGTGTCTCTCTGACTCTGTTCCTTAGTGCAGTGTCTCACTGACTGTCTCTCAGTGTCTCTCTGACTCTGTCTCTCAGTGTCTCTCTGACTCTGTCTCTCAGTGTCTCTATGACTCTGTCTCTCAGTGCAGTGTCTCTCTGACTCCGTCTCTCAGGGCAGTGTCTCTGACTCTGTCTCTCAGTGTCTCTCTGACTCTGTCTCTCAGTGCAGTGTCTCTCTGGCTCTGTCTCTTAGTGTGTCTCTGATACTGTCTCTCAGGGCAGTGTCTCTCTGACTCTGTTCCTTAGTGCAGTGTCTCTCTGACTCTGTCTCTCAGTGTCTCTCTGACTCTGTCTCTCAGTGCAGTGTCTCTGACTCTGTCTCTCAGTGTCTCTCTGACTCTGTCTCTCAGTGCAGTGTCTCTGACTCTGTCTCTCAGTGTCTCTCAGACTCTGTCTCTCAGTGCAGTGTCTCTCTGTCTCTGTCTCTCATTGAGCCACCTGTCATGTCCTCGCCACAGAAACCAACCTCCCAGAATCCTCTGAATGTGTCTGTGGTGCAGTGAAGGCATGTCACTTTCATTAGGGCCATGATTGAGCCTGTAGTGACCCTCTCACCTGGGGGTCTGCTCTGACCCACCACTCTCACGCCTTATTAGTCACCGTGAGCCAGAGGGGCCTCTGTGGGGCCCCCAATGAGTCACTCCAGACTGAATGCTCCTGAAACATTCAGGGCTTAGAGCACTCAACCTACCTCCACTGGACTTCCTGTCAATGTGACCTTTGACCCCATCTTTACTGGACATCCTGTGAATGTGACCTCTGACCCCACCTTTACTGGACATCCTATCAGTGGACATGCTAAGTGCTGACAATGTGACTGTGGGTCTGGCCTGGTGTCCACTGCTGCAAACTCAATACCTGAGGTCAGACTCCTGACAGAGCAAAGATCATGTTCACTTCATCACTTTTAGCCACTGATGGTGGCATGGTGGTTAATTCAATTCAATTCAGATTTATTTGTATAGCCCAGTATCACAACAAAAGTCGCCTCAAAGGGCTTGACAACAGTTGATCAAAGATAAACACACAATTAGACAACACAAACAATAGCCACACTAAACAGACCCAGGACACTCCTGTCCTTAGACCCGCCTTCTCGGTAAGGAAAAACTCCTAAAAAAAAACAGCTGTGGGAAAAAAGAAGAAACCTTATGGAGCCCAACTGAAGGAGAGATCCTCTCCCAGGACGGACAGGCAATGTGTCTAGGACTGTTAGTTCATTAGCTCATCTATAGGATCATAGATCAGCTCTGTAAGGATTCATCCAGGGAGTGGGGTGAGGTAGGTTGAGGAAGTCCATAGGATGCAGCAGGTGGGCCTCATCCAGACAGGTGAGTGGGTTGAGGTAGATCCGGGAAATACCTAGAGGTGAGGCCGAGGGCCCACAGGTTGGGACAGGAGCACAGATGGGGTCAGCTAAGATCCAGTCGTCACTGGGACATCTGCCAGCAGCCAGGCATCTGAAACAGTCTCCACTCCCCCAGAGGGGAGCGGGAGAGAGAGACAACTGAATAGCAAGGAACTGATTGGAGATATAGAATATTTGATAATATTAATGACAGTGATAGAAGAGGAGCAGCAGATGAAACCAGAGGACAGAGGCTCAGTGCACCTTACTTCTCCTGGCTTCTAGCTCCTAGAGCAGCCTAGCTTCAGCTGTGGAATTAACCCTGTTCCTAGCTGGCCTGACCATAAGCTTTCTCAGAGATAAACATTTTAAGCCTAACCTTAAATCTAGGGACTTTGTCTGCCTCTCTAACATGAGCTGGAAGCTGATTCCATAAAACAGGAGCTTAGTAACTAAAGGCTCTACCTCCAACTGTACTTTTAGAAACCCTGGGAACCACTAATAGCCCTGCATTTTGTGAGCGCAGTACTCTGCTTGGTTGGTATGGCTCTATAACATCATTAATGTAGGATGGGGCCGCACCATTTACGGCCTTGTAAGTCAGGAGAAGGATTTTAAACCTAATTCTGAATTCAACTGGAAGCCAGTGAAGTGAAGCTAGCACAGGAGTAATATGTTTTCTCCTGTTAGCTCCTGTTAATAATCTTGCTGCTGCGTTTTGAACAAGCTGAAAACATTTTAAAGAGTTTTTAGGGCACGACCAACCTACACAGTAGGCTAATCCTCCAGCTGATCCTGGCTCAAATCTAGAGCAGGGTCCCCAGTCGCTGCACTGTGGTCGCCCACTCCTCCTGACAGGTTGCCCCAGTAGCATTGAGAGATAGGTCTAATGTCCTTAGGGGAACAATAAGTATACCTTATCTTTATAATCTTGTGACATTGTGTGTGTGTTTTATTAAACTGTTATGAGATGGAGGATGTAAATGTACTCTAGGTGTATCTATTTGTCTTGGAGAAGTACAGTGCAGCTGAATACAACACTCCTCAGCTGCTGGCGCAGGGGTTGTTGATGAGGTCAGAACCTGGAGCTCAGAGGCAGATACAGCGTCTGTACTGAGTGAGGACAGCAGCCTTTCACAGCTCCTCACTCAGGGTTCTATTTCTTGGTGCATCCACAGCTACATATGTTTTAAGATATACTGTAAATAATAAGATTGGCTGCAGACAGCTGAAACTAAACAGCACAGATTAGAAAGGCAATGCCTTCTATTGGAAAAGAGCTGGTGTAAATAAAACTGTGAGAACAGTGTGTGTGTGTGTGTGTGTGTGCGCGTGCGTGCGTGTGTGTGTGTGTGTTTTTGTGTGAGTCACTAGTTAGGGCATGCCTCCCTCCTGGAGACCAAGAGCAGCTCCGTATCATGTAAACTGTTCAATATTAGGTCAACCATAAGCTTCAGGGTTTAGATATTGGTTCAGGTAGGTTAGGTTACGTTGACGTCAGACAGGGAGTAATCATTGTTAAAATGAGGATAAGTCTCCTAGGATCAGTCAGTGTAAAACATTGGGTTCTGTGTGACTTTTCCACACTTCTGCGTTCAGGTATTATTTTATTGAAGAGTCACTACCTCATGCACCTCTTGAACTGAAGAAAATAGCTGAGGTTTATGAAGCACGGCAGCACCACCATGTGGCTGATCCTGGAACTGCAGCCTGTCATGTCATGAAATGTCGAGGAATGGGACTGAAGTTATTGAATAGGAAATGAATGCCCTTCAGTGACATAGAATAGCAACATTACACACACTTTTACTGTTAAAGCAGTCATTGTGTATTTGCTAATCTCTGCTAACAAACTCATAGTGTGGTTTAGTATACTATACTAGTATACTTTATACTGATACTGGTATACTAGATACTGATATTGGTATACTAGTATACTTTATACTGATACTGGTATACTAGTATATTTTATATTGATACTGGTATACTCGTATACTATATACTGATACTGGTGTACCCAGTACTGATACTGGGAAACTCTCTCTCTCACCCCCCTCTTTCCCCTTTCTCTCTCACCCTCTTTCTCCCTTCCCCTCTCTCTCACCTTTTCCCTATATCTCTCATCCCCCTTGTCTTTTTCTTGGCCTCTCTCTGCCTCTCTCTCTCCCTCCCTCTCTCTCTCTCTCTCTCTGAATGTTTTGTGCTTGTGCCAGTGTTTGTGAGTGCAGCTGTAGCTCCCTGCATCTCCTTGCCTGGTGTGGCTTATCTCTGAGCTTGCAGCATGAATGTTCCTCGACTCACAGAGTGGTAATAGAGCCATTTATCCCCACATACTCTTGGACACACTGAACAGGCCTAAAAACCACCTAGACATCACTTTAATATTTTACATTGCCATTTCTCTCCTAATTATTAAAAAATATGCTGAACAAAATGAAAAGGTCACACATGGTGATACAAATGAAGTTTTTCTTTCCTTGTTTCACTTAAGATGTATAAATTAGAGTTTCCTTGTGTTGTGTTCCTTTTCTGATTTCTCTAATTTTCCATACTTATGTCTACATGTTTAAATGCTTTCATGCTGTGCAGTCCCACCATTGTACCACCATTACAGTGACCTGTGTTCAGACGGACTATAACTCCTCTCTTTAAAGGGACTATATTATGTATTTATTCATTCGTTCATTCATTCATCTTCTTCCGCTTATTCCCGTTAGGGGTCATGGGTGACTGGAGCCTATCCCAGTAACTTTGGGCCTTAGGCGGGGTACACCCTGGACAGGGGCCAGCTTGTCGCAGGGCTGACACACAGAGACATACACAGACCAACAACCATTCACTCTCACATTCATTCACTAGGGGCAATTTAGAGTCACCAATTCACCTAACACATGCAAGTCTTTGGATGGTGGAAGAAGCTGGAGAACCCGGAGAGAACCCACAGTAACACAGGGAGAACATGCAGACTCCACCCAGTAGGGCTGCTAAAAAAAAATAGATTCTTTAAAGGATTGTGATTCCTAGTCTTGGCGATTCTGAATGGATTCAGAATGCCCAAAAATAAATTTTAAAATGCCTTTAAGGTTTATTTTAATGCCACTCCTACTCCAGAGCATACTGCACATCGCATTACATATCCACTCGGCCACCGTAGAAGAAGGCCTGTCTAGGCGGCCGTACAGCAATTTAGTTGGCCAGCTCCCTTTGACTGCATGGGGTCCGCTAGCATGGAGCAGGAGGAGAGCGTGATTCCACCCGCCCCATCAAGGCTAAAAGCCAGTGTTTGGGCACATTTTGGATTCTACAATGTCCCGGGGAAGAGAGCGCTTGACATGAGAGTAATTGTTTGCAAGGAGTGTAAAATGAAATTGAGGTACTTCGGAAATACAACAAATGCACAGGCCCATTTAGCGTAAAATCACCCCGAGCTAAAAAAAAGTTGAAAAGACGTTGCAGCCAAAAGCAGCAGACCAGCGGACCCTGGGGCAATGCTACAAACTTCCAGCTAATTCCCCAAGGGCTGTTAATATTCCCCACTACATCGCCTGCTATATCACGAAGGATTTACGACCATACGGTACAGTCGATGGCGTGGGGTTTAGGTTTATGGTTAACATGCTCGACCCAAGGTATGCTATACCCTCACATAGCTTTTTTAGCAATAAAGCAGTGCCAAAACTCTACCATGAGACAAAGAAAAAAGTGGGAGAAGCCCTGATTAATGCCACTAGAGTAGCACTCATGTTTGACTCCTGGACTTTAAGTGCCACCAAATCATTTGTTACTTTTACCACACAGTTCATAACAAATGACTGGAACATTAAGTTGTGTGTTTTGCCGACACAAGTGATGCGTGAAAGCCACACTGCAGTAAACCTGAATGCCATGTTTCACTCTGTAGCAGAGGAATGGGGAATAAACATCACTGACGTTGTCACTGTCACTGATAATGCGGCAAATATGCTTGCTACTGCACAGCTGGAAAACCTGACACACATCACGTGTTTTGCCCATTTGTTGAACCTTGCTGCTCAGCGAGCTCTTAAAGTAAACACTGTGGCATGTCTTCTTGGCAGGATCAGGAGAATCTGTATGTTTTTTCACAGGAGCCCACTTGCAAGTCATGTGATGCAGGACAAACAAAAAAACTTAAGGGCATGCCACCACACAAGCTAAAATCTGATGTTGCTATAAGATGGAACAGCTGTTAGGAGATGCTTGAAAGATTTCTGGAACAGCAGCCTGCAATCTGCGCCGCCCTTCTTTCACCCCTGGTGAGAAAATGTGGACATGCAGATGACATTAGCGCTCTAAATGAGACTAATATCACCCTGCTGAGGAAATAGCAATGACCCTCAAGCCTATGAAAGATGCCACCAACATCATGTCAGAGGACTCCACACTAACTCTGTCAGTAATCGCTCCATTGTTTGCTCAGCTGCATCCTGACACACAGGCAGACTTCCATGATACACCAGTTGTCCATGAAGTTAAAAAAGCAATCAGTGAAGATCTGGCAAAGAGATATACAAGTCAGCACAGTAAGATACTTCTGCACACTGCTTCTATCTTGGATCCGAGATTCAAAACACTACCATTTCACACTGAAGAACAACGTCAGGAGATCCATGGGAAAGTAATAGAAGAAGCTGCAGCTCAAGGGGTAAGTGTTTTTTCTCAGATTTATTTATTACACTTGTATTCAAAATATGATTTGTCTTTTTACAGTTTTTGCCTATTGCTTGAACACTTTTTGTAAAACTTCGGCTCATTGTGTCAAAACTTTACACACAAGCACACAAGACACACCACTGGGAAATAAACCATTCACATCTATGTTGAATTGAAACTCTGCTATCAAAATCTAACAATCTTTTGTCAAATTGTCACTCTGATGACAAAATGATACATACTTGCATCATATGAATACACTTTCAGATTAACAGCAACACACTAGTGTACTTTATATAAAACACTACAGTCTTTAATTTTCACTGTTTTATTCAGTTCATCAGTTAGCATTCTGTGAAGCTCAATGCAACATTTACAGTTTTTGTTCTGTTTTTTTTTTTTTTTTTTTACAAAAAGGTTTTCACAACAAACAAAAATGATATTGCTGAAAGGTTATAAATGATATCAACTCAATACTGCACATCACAGTACTATACTTTACAGTACAGTACTGTAAATGCAGTAACGCAAAAATAATACATAAATTAAACACAAAATACACTACTGTAATTACAGAAAAACAGCCCAATTGTGTGTGTGGGATTAAAGATCCTGCCATCTGTTTGGGTCTGGCCACATGATCCACCATCGTTGCTCTAATATCATCTGAAATATTGTTCTGTGCATAACCTCTTCGACCGTGTCCTACTCTTCTCTCTCTTTGTCTTCCTCTACCTCTACCTCTTGCTCTCCCTGTCTCCATGCTTGCAAAGTTCTCAAAATGGCTAAACTTAGGCCTATTTGTGGTTGGCTGATTGGTGATTCAGGTGTGTGTCTAAGTGTTTTCAATCACCCAATATGTTTTGTATTTTGAATAGATGTGTTTTACCAATGGCACCCATGAGATTTCATTTATGAACAAAGTGCCTTATGTATGAAATTGTGTGTAGTGTGCAGGAGCAAGTGTGTTGCAGAATCCCAACTGAAGTGCAAAGCAGCGCTTTTGTTTAAGGTATGGGTACACTGTGTTTAAGATATAGTAACAAAAGCTTCAAGTTTTTTTAAAGAAACTCTTCCCCTAATTAATGAACCTATACTGAATATAATAAATGCCTCCTTAGAAACAGGTTATGTGCCACAGTCTTTTAAATATGCAGTTATTAAACCACTTCTGAAAAAAAAAACAGTCTAGATCCTGACATTTTAGCCAACTATAGACCAATATCAAATCTCCCTTTTATTTCAAAAATCCTAGAAAGAGTTGTAGTTAAACAGTTATGTCGCCACCTACAGGACAATAGCTTATTTGAAGATTTTCAGTCAGGGTTTAGACCCCACCATAGCACAGAAACTGCATTAGTTAGAGTCACCAATGACTTGTTATTAAGTTCAGACAATGGACTGGTCTCAATCCTAGTTCTGTTAGATCTCAGTGCAGCCTTTGACACCATTGACCACAGCATCTTACTCCAGAGATTAGACTGTGACATAGGGGTCAGAGGAGCCACCCTCTGCTGGTTTAAATCCTACTTATCTGATAGGTACCAGTTTGTCAGTGTGAATGAACATTCCTCACAGTGCAGTAAAGTTAGCTATGGAGTGCCACAAGGCTCAGTACTTGGACCCATTCTGTTCATGCTTTACATGCTGCCTTTAGGAAACATAATCAGAAAACATGGCATTAATTTTCACTGTTACGCAGACGATACACAGTTGTATTTATCAATTAAACCTAATCAGAATGACCGCGTTGAGAAACTTATAAACTTATAACCTGTGTGAGAGACATAAAGACCTGGATGACAATTAATTATCTCCTCCTAAACCCAGAAAAAACAGAGGTCATTATACTAGGCCCCAAAAAGCTGAGAGATGCTCTGTCAGACCAGAGAGTCTCCCTGGACGGTGTCAGTGTAGCCTCAAGTTCTACTGTGAGAAACTTAGGAGTTTTATTCGACCAAGATTTATCATTTAAGGCTCATATAAACCAAGCCTGTAAAACAGCATACTTTCACTTACGTAACATAGCCAAAATCAGAAATATTTTAACTAAAAATGATGCTGAAAAACCTGTCCATGCGTTTGTTACATCTAGGTTGGATTACTGTAACTCTCTGCTGGCAGCGTGCCCTAAAAACTCTTTAAAATGTCTTCAGCTTGTTCAAAACGCAGCAGCAAGATTATTAACAGGAACTAACAGGAGAGAACATATTACTCCTGTGCTAGCTTCACTTCACTGGCTTCCAGTTGAATTCAGAATTAGGTTTAAAATTCTTCTCCTGACTTACAAAGCCGTAAATGCTACGGCCCCATCCTACATTAATGATGTTATAGAGCCATACCAACCAAGCAGAGTACTGCGCTCACAAAATGCAGGGCTATTAGTGGTTCCCAGGGTTTCTAAAAGTACAGTTGGAGGTAGAGCCTTTCGTTACCAAGCTCCTGTTTTATGGAATCAGCTTCCAGCTCATGTTAGAGAGGCAGACACAGTCTCTACATTTAAGGTTAGGCTTAAAACGTTTCTCTTCAAGAAAGCTTATGGTCAGGGCAGCTAGGAACAGGGTTAATTCCACAGTTGAAGCTAGGCTGCTCTAGGAGCTAGAAGCTGGGGGAAGTATGGTGCACTGAGCCTCTGTCCTCTGGTTTCATCTGCTGCTCCTCTTCTATCACTGTCATTAATATTATCAAATATTCTATATCTCCAATCAGTTCATTGCTATTCACAAGTTGTCCCTCTCTCCCGCTCCCCTCTGGGGGAGTGGGGACTGTTTCAGATGCCTGGCTGCTGGCAGATGTCCCAGTGAAGACTGGATCTTAGATGACCCCATCTGTGCTCCTGTCCCGACCTGTGGGCCCTGAACCTCACCTCTAAGGATTTCCCGGATCTACCTCACCCCACTCACCTGTCTGGATGAGGCCCACCTGCTGCATCCTATGGACTTCCTCAACCTACCTCACCCCACTCCCGTCTGGATGAATCCTTACAGAGCTGATCTATGATCCTATAGATGAGATAATGAACTAACAGTCCTAGACGCATTGCCTGTCCGTCCTGGGAGAGGACCTCTCCTTCAGTTGGGCTCCATAAGGTTTCTTCTTTTTTAGGAGTTTTTCCTTATCGAGAAGGAGGGTCTAAGGACAGGAGTGTCTTGGGTCAGTTTAGTGTAGTTATTGTTTGTGTTGTCTGATTGTGTGTTTATTTTTGATCAACTGTTGTGAAGCCCTTTGAGGCGAGTTTTGTTGTGATACTGGGCTATACAAATAAATCTGAATTGAATTGAATTGAAGTATTGTTACTTTGGTCTAAGCACGTGTCTATAGTTTTCAAATAACAGGCAAAAACTGTACCAGGTTGAAGATGAGACATATTGCCAGGAGACAGCGCCGAGCCAAGATGAAGGTCCCTCTCCAAAAATCAGCACTGGTTAATCTATTAGGAAAGACATTTACCAAGGTCAGTGTCCTCCCTAAAACCAGCATAACCACAGCTGAAGAGGTGCTCAGGAAGTAGCTGGAGGTCCCGCCACTGCCACTCTTAGAAGACCCTCTCCAGTGGTGGAGATTTCATGTTTCGTGAGTTTCCGCTACTGTCTAAAACAGCTAAAAGCTACCTATACATCCCTGGCACCAGCACTGCAGCTGAACGGGTGTTCTCTACAGCAGGGACATTGTTACAGCACAGCATAGCACTCTTACTTGCAAAAGAATCTAGTCATTACTGATTGACATAAGTTCTAACTAATACAATTTGTGTGGTTACATACAGTTCAGAAGTGTTTTTGCACAGAAACTTGCACAGATTTTGAAATTTTGTTCAAGATTTACCAAAATATCAATGCACAGTGGTTAAAACTGTGAAGTCTGTATATTTTATATTTAAGGTCAAATTTTGAAAATGTAGTAAATGTAGTATGCTTAAAAAAGACTGTAAGGTCTGTATTTTATTTTAAGGTTAAGTTTTAAACATTTACAAAATATAAATGCACTATTATGACGAAAAAGTGTGTATTTTATTTTCAGTTAAAGGTCAGTGCACTATGGTAGACTGAAGTCTATGTTTACTTTTTGTATTACTATATTTAGATTATTTGTTTATTGGTTTTGTTTTTTGTTTTTTTATTTAAGAAAAAGCGAGGCAGCTAAGCTAATCTAATACTGGTAAATTAAGTTACAGTAATTTATGCACAATCCTATTTTTGTAAATATGTAAATATGAAATGATGCAAAAAGATTTGATTTGACAGTAAAGAACCTAAAAATATTGTTTCAAAATAAATGTTCTATTTGTTTAAATGGTCTTTTCATCTTGTCAAAACCTAATTTAAAACAAAATTGCTTGACCATTTGAATAGAAAAATTATTTCTGAATCGACTCTACCCCAAAGATCGGATTTGAATTGTTAGACACTGAGAGATTCGCACCCCTACCACCCAGAGAGTTCATGAGTCGGTTGGTCCAGGGATCAAACCCTCCTTGCTGGGAGACGAGAACACTAACTGCTCTGCCACCATGCATTTCTTAATATTTTTAAATCAGTCTTAGCCACCTCTCGAGTGTGCATGTCATTCATTTAATGTGCACACAAACCTTTAATTAATCTGGCCCAAGGTACACCATATCATATGGTACTTCACAATGTCAGTGTTTCACTGCCTTTAGGACTTACAGAGGTCCTTAACCACTTTAAATGTAGTTTCACTTTAAAAAGAGTGTTTTTGATCAAAAACCCCAGTCACCAAACAGGATTTATGTTTTATGTTATGATTTTTCATAAAATTAGATATAGAGTGCAATTTAAGACACTTAATGAGGATCAGATTCATCAGGGGTGTAACATCAAGCAAGACAGCTGCACTGGGGCCCAGGACATTAGGAGGCCCCATTGAGAGTCCTTAACTATAGTCAGTATTAGTGGGTTGTGTACAGTTTGGGCTATAAATTACACAGCAGGCATGGCTCCATTTTAAAACAAGCTTTTCTTATGATTTAAAAAGGTTCAAAATGTTCTTCACAACATTTGCTTAATGCTAAAAAGGTTTAGTAATGAACAATAATAAACAGCACTGACATGTTATGGACATTTAACTTAAAAGTCTTATATGTGGACAAACAGGCTTAGAGCCCATTCTGAGAATGTGCACAAGGGCCTCTCATTGCCACCTACATCACTGAAATTCATCACCACAAGAAATGTCGACAGCCTTGTATAGAGCTGAATGTGAGTGAAACTTCCCAATTTAGTCTGCGGGGACCACCTCCAGGACGATCTGCAGCGTTCTGCTCAAGGAATCTGAACACACACAAACACAGATCACTGTAACACTCCAGAAATTAGTCCACACAGCAGGTTTTCAGCAAGTTCCTCAGTTAAACATGTAAATGTAAAAATGTAAAGTAAAAATATGCGAGGAACTTAAGTTATTAGCATTGCAAAATGAGCACGCTCTGTTGGTGCTGCTGTTGTTCACCTATGGCTGTGTTTTTAGGCAGGGCGTATGGAAGAGCTTAATACTGTGTTAGTCAAGAACCCACAGGGGAACCATGCTCTCTAATCAAACTTATGGCCCTTTTGCACCAGAACTACTTGGTTTTACTCTACTTGGTTCTACCTGCTTTGTCAGCTTTTTCATTAGGCATCCGTTACCAATACCAGGTACTTTTTTGGTACCTGCTCGGCTGAGGTTCCAACCAAGCCAAACCAGTGCTAAAATGTGATGCTGACAGATTGCGGGTCACTTCTTAGTCAGAGAATGTTGTCAGTTCTGACTACAGCTGAGCACAGTGTATATTTTTTGCGAAACCAACAGCTGCTCGTAAAATGACACCGAAGCTCTTGTACTTCTCGACAGTGTTTTGGCCGCGCTGCTTGTAGCCTTTTCCATCTTTTCTTTGGCGTGCATGTGACAAAAAAACACAAAATTGTTGTTGTTTTTGTTGTGTTTTTACAGGACATCACATCAATGAGGCCCCTCTTTCCCGCCTGTAATAAACCAGTACGATGGAGTAATGGTAGACGACCCAAACCCAGTAAAACCAAGTAAAGCGAAGTAAAACCAAATAGTGCTGGTGGAAAAGGGCCAATACAGTTCCACATCTAACATGTATGGAGCCTGTCTGAGTGGATGCAGCCTGTAGTCTGCTGATGCTGTAAATCCTGTGTTCGTCTAAAGGCCAACAATGTTGGACATTCTGAAAATGTATTTAATCAATAGGGTGGAATTGCTTGTGTAAGAAGTTAAAGTGTGACACTGGTATGTAAAGAGAAACAAAATAGGTGTGTTCAGATGAATGTGAGAGTGAATTGTTATTTCTGTAACCCAAGTTGCACAGTATTAGTATTACCCAGGGACCTCCAATAATTTGTAATAATGCTGTGGTCATCTGTGATTTTTATGCCATGTGAATCTGCCATGTCTGTAATCTGTAAAGTAAAAATTTCTCCGAAAATGACCTACCATATTTCAACACACAAATCCACTGATATTACCAGCCCCATGCAAATCCCTATGTCTCTGATTCAGGCTGTTTTTGTTGGCCAGTCTTTAAATTGCCCATTTTATGTATATTAATAATAACATGTCTCTATAGGTCCTACTCTGAACTGATTACTTTTTTTTTCTCAAATTAAAAAGTTTAAAAAACAGAGAAAACCAGGCATTCAGAGCCATAGAAATAGAATAGAATACTTGAGGCTCTTTTGGAAAGTTTGTACGCATTTTGGTCTAAGGTTAGATCCAGATAGTTGTATCTCAGTGAATGGATTAAGAGAAGGGTGCCTACTGTTTAAAAAGAGCAAAATATAATTAAATTGAATCAAAAGATAATGGATGACATGGGTCATAGCAGGCAGTAAAGATTGTTTTTTTGTAAGTGCTGTAAAGCAACATAAAAGATAGAAGCTTATGATTAAGTAGAGCTTGCAACATAAACAAAATAGGGGATTTTTATCTTAAGTCAGAGTGACTGACAATACATAATTTCGGAATAAAGTTTGTAAAATCAAGTAAATTACAGAAATAGCTTATCCCGTGTGAATGCCCTTCTGAAAACACTAACGTCAAGGGGTCATTCCCGAATTACAGAGGTTCAGGGGTAATGCTTATCCTGTGCAAATAGGAGTTATATCTGTCATTTATTAAGACTGTACCTGCCTCAGGCCCAAAGCAGTTGCTTTCGCTCCCCTCTACCCTGCCACCCCAAACATGTTGAAAATAAAAAAACAAGAATGCCAGTGTGGGGTTACCAAGCGCTCGCTGAAGCCATTTCGGCCGACGGTTGTAGTGTATAAAGACATAGTAAGCAGGGATCCCTGTGAGGGAAATGGCAAATCCTATTCCAGTGTTGACAGGGTCAGAGTACAGAGACAGGAAAACCATGAAGAAGGAGGTGAGGCAGAAGAGCACAGGGATGAAGAGTGGAACCTGCGTAACAAGCAGTGGTCAGAATATTCACTCTAGTTATACTTCTGCGTATTGTGACAGCTCCTGCTGCAGTACAGAGCTGACCTTGAAAGGCCGCGGCAGGTCGGGCTGAGTGTAGCGCATGTAGATGAGTCCCAGCACCACCACACCAATGAAGAGCCAGCGCATGAAGCTCATGAAGTTCAGCAGGCCATAGATGTCACCCACAAACAGCTGCAGCACCGTCATGGGGTACTGCACACACAGATACTTCATAAACCAAAAAGCAACAAGTGGAATCTACTGAAATACACTCACTTCTGTCTGCAGGTGTGACCCAAAACTGTGTTGTAACCAAGAGGGAACAATAAATTCCTAACAGAAAATACTAAATCCAGACATGTCCCAGCTTCTAATCTATACTTGATTTTTCACTATGCGTTATGCAGTGGTGGAAGAAGTGCTCAATTTCTTTACTTAAGCAAAAGTACAGATAAAGGAGCAAAAATTTACTCCAGTAAAAGTATCATATGAAAATTTCTGCCTAAACTTACTTTCATATGTGTTTGTGAGTAACAAAGTAGAAGTATTTTGCACAGACTTGACAACTCTTGAATGTGTTAAATGTGAGGGTTTTTCATGAAAAATAGTGCCAAATACTAAAGTAATTAAAACAAACGGGTGCAGTAGAAGAGATGGAATCGGTTGGTGAGGTCTTCTGTCTATTATTCTGATGTTTCTAATGATTACTACTTTACTGCATCTTTTTATATTAAAGTACTGTGTGTCTACAATGAGAGTATGACAAAAAGACATAATTTTAAACTAAAACTCAAAATACTTTGTACTTTCAACCAACTCATAAAAGTAGTAGTAAAAAAAGTACAGATATTTGCTCTAAAATTTAGTAAAGGAAAGTACACCTCAGAGTTCAACAAGCTGGATTTGAGACTTGTTTTTTAGACCATAGTTCCAGAAAAGTATGACCTATTTTAGAAGCAATGTACAAAAAAAATTATGAAAAAGACAAAATTTGCAACAGTGAGTGCCACAACACCTTTTGGGCTTGGCCAGAAAAAATCAGAATGCTTGTATCGGTGACAGTATATGTCATTAAGTGGGCATTTTAGAATAGTCTAGTTAACGCAGGTGGTTGCATCAAATGTAAGTAATATATTTAAGACCTGTTTAAATTAATTTAAGACCAAATACTCTGCATCTCGACAAATTCAGGACTTTTAAATGCCTTAAATTCAGATTTTTAAATTTGAGACTTTTTAATAGAGACTTTTTGTGTCTGTGGTGCACATATTGGATCTTGACCAAACGTGTGGCTTCTTTGCTATCACAAACTTATTGGTAAGAAGTCTGTCACACTGTAGAGGACATTCTCAGTGCAGGACACTGACCAGCACCAGGACAGCAGGCAGAGGCGTGTGTCTGCGCACATGGATCATAGACAGCACAGTGGGCAGCTGTTGCTCCCTTGACGCCACGTAGAACATTCTGGAAAACACACAGCACACAGGCAGTTGCACTAACACAGAGGATGACACAGACGTGAGTCAAGGACAGTACTGAAGCTGTACCTCGCTAAGGCAAACAGGGAGCCGTTCATGGAGCCGAAGCAGGACAGAGCCACAAAGACAGGCACAGCCATGGAGAAGTTCCCAAAGATCCGCTCAGCAAACGTCTGTGGATGAGAGTTTATCAGAGAGAGCTGTGTCCTATCACAGCAAATAAGAGTCGATCTGTCACAGTAAAAAGGTGTTTATTATTCAGGAAGTGACAGCAGTCACAGTGCACGCTGCTGTGGACAATAAGGCTCATCACCAACATAAAATGTATAAACTCACTCTTGATAATAATAATAATATTCATTCATCTATATACAGCGTGGGCATAACACTCACTCATAGACTTGTCTGTCTTTTGATATAAATGAAAATTAAATCTTTTCTTCGAGTCTGATGATCAGTGATCAGGGTTGAATCTGTGGATTTATCAGTGAGCATCACTGAGACATTCTTAGAGAAAACTCTTCATCAGTAGTCCACATGGTTTTTGTTGTTTGTGGCTCCTGTAGGGAGCACTTTAGAAGTAAGGCCCCAGGTCGAGGGGTCTCATCTATAAAGCTTGCGTACGCTGAAAACAAGGTTGAAACTGGCGTATGCCACTCTCTGCCCCAAAGGTTGGATCTATAAAAAAGCAACTAGGTGTGAAACCTTGCCATTTCTCAATCGTGCAGATGCACATTTTGGACAAAGGCGACCTTAACGACGAGCTGCTGAAGTGAAGGAAGTCTGACAAATTCATGTTTGCTGTGCATTTGATACAGTTTACTTTCACTTTATATCTCTCAGAAAAAAGGGTTTGATTCAGACATCATTATTTAAACAAAATGAGTAAAATAGAGGGAAGGCCATTTGATTGTTTATAATTTCACTCAATATTCTTGACAATAAAGCGGTTCAGAACCATGCACGCCCATTCATGCTTGTGCACTTCCACAGGGCGCTGCACGGCTCTCTGTCATGGTCTGCGGAGTTAACTAAAAGCAGAGACGACCACTGGTGAGACTGGATTTAGGAAATAATGATTGTACATGAGCATAAACACTCCTACAGATGGTTCATATCAGAGCTGTATGGTTTTAATGAAGCACAGAGTCAAAACAAGACTGAATGGATGTTTGGGCACCCTTGATCATTTTCAGGATTATCCTTTATAAATCATTGGTTGTTCAGATCAGCAGTTTCAGTTAAATATATCATATAGCAGACAAACACAGTGATATTTGAGAAGTGAAATGAAGTTTATAGGATTTACAGAGAGTGTGCAATAATTACTTAAACAAAAGTAGGCAGGTGCATAAATGTGGGCACCCTTGTTTTATTGATTTTAATACCTTTAGCACTAAATATTAGAACACAAAATTTGTTTGGTAAGCTCACTGACCCTTGACCTACATACACAGGTGAAGCCGATCATGAGAAAGGGTATTTAAGGTGGCCAGTTGCAAGTTGTTCTCCTCTTTGCATCTTCTCTGAAGAGTGGCAACATGGGAGCCTCAAAACAACTATCAAATGACCTGAAAACAAAGATTGTTCAACATCATGGTTTAGGGGAAGGATACAAAAAGCAAGCTCAGAAATTTCAGCTGTCAGTTTCCACTGTGAGGAACATAGTGAGGAAATGGAAGACCACAGGCACAGTTCTAGTTAAGGCCTGGAGTGGCAGGCCAAGAAAAATCTCAGATAAGCAGAGACGAAGGTGAGATGGTGAGAACAGTCAAACTCAACCCACAGACCAGCTCCACAGACCTACAACATGATCCTGCTGCAGATGGTGTCACTGTGCATCCATCAACTATTCAACGCACTTTACACAAGGAGATGCTGTATGGGAGAGTAATGTGACAGAATCCTTTTCGGCGCACATGCCACAAACAGAGTCGCTTGAGGTTTGCTAAAGCACATTTGGACAAGCCAGCTTCATTTTGGAATAAGGTGCTGTGGACTGATGAAACTAAAATTGAGTTATTTGGACATAACAAGGGGCGGTATGCATGGCGGAAGAAGAGCACAGCATTCCAAGACAAACACTTGCTACCCACAGTAGAATTTGGTGGTGGTTCCATCATCATGCTGTGGGCCTGTGTGGCCAGTGCAGGGACTGGAAATCTTGTTAAAGTTGAAGGTCACATGGATTCCAGTCAGTATCAGCAGATTCTTGCAAACAATGTTCAAGAATCAGTGACAAAGTTGAAATTGCGCCGGGGCTGGATACTTCAACAAGACAACAACCCTAAACACTGCTCAAATTCTACCAAGGCATTCATGCAGAGGAACAAGTACAACGTTCTGGAATGGCCATCTCAGTCCCCAGACCTGAATATTACTGAAAATCTGTGGTGCGATTTAAAGCGGGCTGTCCATGCTCGGGCACCATCAAACTTGACTGTACTGGAGATGTTTTGTAAAGAAGAATGGTCAAAAATACCTTCAACCAGGATCCAGGCCCTCATTGGAAGCTATAGGAAGCGTTTAGAGGCTGTTATTTCTGCAAAAGGAGGATCTACTAAATATTGATGGAATTTTTCTGTTGGGATGCCCAAATTTATGCACCTGCCTACTTTTGTTTAAGTAATTATTGCACACTGTCTGTAAATCCTATGAACTTCATCTCACTTCTCAAATATCACTGTGTTTGTCTGCTATATGATATATTTAACTGAAATTGCTGATTCAAACAACCAATGATTTATAAAGGATAATCTTGAAAATGATCAGGGGTGCCCAAACTTTTTCATACGACTGTATTTGTTTTTACACACATGTGTGAACAGAAGGCTGTGACTGTGTGCTTCCTGAACACCTCACGCTTTTTCATTTATTATAAGTCTCAATTACAGCAAAAAAAAAAAAGCAATAAAGTTGTGTGCAAACGTAGGCATACCCCTTCGCATTTTTCCTTTATTGTTGCCTTACAACCTGGAATTTAAATGGATCATTGAGAGGTTCATGTCAGTCACTTTACATCACATGAAAACAACTATGAAAATGCAAAAAATAAAAAATATTGTTAAGCAAATAAAAAAATATGACAGAAAAACAGAAAACTTGTGCAAAATATCCATACCCTTTTTAAAGAGGCCACTAAATGAGACCCAGTGTTACTCGCCCTCAGAAGTTACAGAAATAGTTAGATAAGGTTGGCCTGACTGCTATTTAAACTGTCATTATGCCACAAAACACAATTGAATTCATCATTACAACATGTAAAAGACAAGGAACCACACCAAACCTGCCTAAAGAGGACCATCTAAAACTCACACACCAGGCAAGGAGTGCATTCATCAGAGAGGCAACAATAAGATGTAAAGTGACTGACATAAACCTCTCAATGATCCATTTCAATTCCAGGTTGTAAGCCTACAACAAAGGAAAAATGCTAAAGGGGTATGAATACTTTTGCACGCAACTGTACCTGCAATAACCCACATAAAACATTTGTTACGTTTTAAGCTTCTTTTTAATGTTTAAAGTTTTCTATATTAAGAGGAAGGGAGCGTTTATTGTGTCATTGCAATCATTGTGTTTTTTTATTCAGAAAAGCTACATTTTATTTCTGACACAGATGCATGTGTGCATAGTGCTGCATGGAGCGTCTTGTGGCTCCCTCTTTTTTCCATGTTTCTGAGTGAAACCCTCTCATTAGCAGCTCTTGTTCAGCTAAATCTCATTCAGAAGTCCCTTTGCATTGTCCTTCTTTGGCAGATTCGATACGTGGAGTGGATGACATGAGGTGGGTTTACGTGCAAACCTTTCTACTCCAGGTGGGATCTATAAAGGGGAAAATGCATGCAGCTATGCATGCGCCTGGTTTTACAAGTGTGAATGTTTTCTAACATACGCAGCTTTTAAGTTTCTGGTACAGAGACGCACAGTTTTATTGATGAGACCCCTGTCTGTCCAGTCTTTGTAAGACCAGAGGGTGACTTCAGACATGTTCCTGGTTCACTTCAGACTTTGAGCAAATATTTTACTTGTTTTACAAAATATTTTTGCACACTAAGTCAGAGCCAGAGGAGGAGCCGTATTGTGACCATCTGTGTGTGTGTGGACAGAGTGGTCCCGTGGGCTTCAGTAAACATGGACAAACTTGCCTGACAGTGCGCCCCTTCCCTTCAACTTGTGTATAGAACCTCAAATATACTGTAGCTGTTATAATAGCAAACTAAATAAGGTGAATACCTATTGTATATTTAGACAGGGAAAACCAATTGAGTGTCTCTTTTGCAATGGTGCCCTGAAATACATAAAGATAATACAATGAAATGTACAAATTAATAAAATACAATTAGTATTATAAATAAAAGACAATAAAATAAACTAAAGACATAAGTTAAAAACAATAAAACAATCAAATTAAAAGCAATTAAAACAGGTACATTTGGCAATCAAAACATCATTTAAAAGAGATTTAAAAAATTCTACAGATGGAAATTGAGATAATTTGAGAATGTTTTGTAGCTTATTCCATCTATATGGCCCATAGTAAGCAAATGCTGTCTTTCCAAGTTCTGTGTTCATGTAAGGAACATCCAGTATAAAGTGTTCCTGTGATCGAGTGCTATAAACAGAGCATTGTGAATGTAAAAGTGATGTTAAATAAAAGGGCAGTTTATTTAGAATGGCTTTGTAGATAAAAATTAAATAAAAATTATGTTGTTCCGGTCTTTTTGAGAGAGACAGCCACCCAACCATCGCCAGTGATGAACCTCAGTGCACTGTGGTAAAGAGCACCCAGTGGCTTCAGAACTTGTGCAGAGGCGTGCATGTATAATATGTCACCATAGTCAAGTACTGATAAAAATGTTGCTTGCACAATTTTCTTCCTATTTTCAAAAGTAAGGCATTGTCTGGTTCTATAAAAAAAATCCCAGTTTTTGTTTCAGTTTCAGGCTCAGGTAGTCAATGTGAGTTTTAAAACAAAAAGATTCATCTAGCTATACACCTAAATATTTATAAGTTGTAACTCTTTGAATTTGGGTTCCATATATAGTATCAATTGAAAAATCAAAAAGATTATTTGATTGTGATCTGCCAAAGAGCATATAAAAAGTTCCTTTTTAATCAAGTAATTTTGGATGACTAGAAAATCACTCTTTTATTTTAAAACTGCATCAGCCATAGAGGGCGCTAGATAACTGTGTCATCTGCATACAAATGTATATTACTATACTTAACTGAAGAACCAAGATCGTTAATAAATATTGTAAAAAGGATAGGACCGAGAATTGAACCTTGGGCCACACCTTTTGTAAGATTAAGAAAAGATGATTGAAATCCATCTGTAACTATTGCTTGACTTCTTTCAGTAATATAATTCTTTAAACATTTGCATGCATTGCTATCAAACCCAATAGACTTTAGTTTCTCTATAAGTATAATGTGATCCACAGTGTCCAATGCTTTAGACAAATCTTTAAAAAGTACAGCACAATATTCTTTTTTGTCTAAGGCACAAATAATATCATTGGCAACTTTACATGCACCAGTCATTGTACTATGACCCAGTCTAAAGCCAGACTGATGGATTTATATTAAGAAATTGACGTACCTGAGTACTTATGAGTTTTTCTAGAACTTTTTACTAGACAGGAAAGTTTGGAAATTGCAAATTGGAAATTGTTTGGGTTGCTAGCTTCACCACTTTTGTGTAGTGGTTGGGAATCTTCCAGACACAAGAGTGAGGTTAAAAATATGTGTCACAACATGTGCAATGACAGGAGCAGCTATTCGTAAGAGATTAGGATCTAGTAAATCTGCTCCTGTAGCTTTTCTTAATTTAATTGACTGCAAACATTTAAAAACTTCTTGGACTAATCGACACCTCATGGAGAAATTAACACCTGAAGAAGCACTCTGATCACTAGACACTAGACATTGGTTCAACATTAACAAAATTGTAAAAATCTTGTCTATTAAAAATATTACCTGATGAAATAAAATGAGTATTAAAAGCATCACATATTTGTTGCCTGTCTGAGATGAGGACATTATCAATAAACAAATTATTAGGTAATGAGGATCTAAAATCACCATTTAGACTCTTGATGGTTTTCCAAAAATTTTAAGAATTGCTGTTTTCAGATAGATGTTTGATAAAATAACATGCTTTAGCAATTCTTATTGATTTCACACATCTATTTCTTAGCTGTCTAAAGGCCCGCCAGTCAGTTGGTGAGTTTGAATGGCGTGTTTTTGACCATGCCATATCTCTGGATTTGAACAATTCAGAGATATTTTTTGTAAACCACGGATTTGAACAACTTTTAACCCTGTGCCTCTTGAATGGTGCATGTATATTAGCTATAGCATTAAAGAGTTCTGTAAATTCGCTCAGGGTTAATTCTGGATCAGAGATGGCACATACTTTTGACAGATCACTGTAATATAAATCACAAAGAAAAGCCTGCTCTTCAAAATTCTTATAGTTTTGCTTTGTAATAATATGAGGTGGCATTTTTTTACGCCTTGAATCTCTGATGCAAAATATTGGGCAGTGATCACTCACATCTAAGGCAAAGACACCACTAGTAAGAAATGTATGAGGCTTATTAGTTATAAATAAAGCTGATTTATCTGGATTTTTAGGATTAGGCCTAGTAGGTGATGAAATTAGCTGTGTCAGAAGTAAATCAATACAATGAGTCCTCAGGTTTTCTGAGGAAGGAGAAAGCCAATCAAAATTTAAATCACCCATGAGCAAAATTTCAGAAGATTCATATACAGATAGGAGATTTACAAGCTTTTCCAATGCACAGTGATTAGCTGAAGGAGGGGGATAGGCCCCAATGACCACTATCTTATCATTGCCCAGAGAGAGCCAGGGCCAGAAACTCAAATTCTTTTATAACAGACAATGATTGCAAAACAGAAACAGGATATACATTTCTTATATAAATAGCAACACCACCACCTTTGGCAGATTGATCAGCCCTAAACATGTTTAGGGCTGATCAAGAGAAATGTCCTCATCTTTTATGTTACAATTCAACCAGGTTTCAGTTAAGATGAGAATATCTGGGTTAGTTTGCTGAACAAATACCCTGATATGATACATTTTTGGGAGAAGACTTCTTGTATTCATATGTATCACCCCAAAACCTTTACGGTTTAGAAAAACATCACCCGGACTAATATCATTAAAACCAGATGTGTTGATAGCATCATTATTGGGAATGTTAATTAAATTCTTTTGATATCTGTATGATCTAGACTTGATACGAGAGGATGGCCTTTGGTTTATAATCACAGAAATGTCTGAAAAGTGTTGAGTATCACTAAGAGACCTGCACAATTGTCAGTCTATAGTCGCTAAACAGTTAATGAAGTTTGTGGTCAGTTGTGATGTTCCCCTTCTGTTTGGATGAATTCCATCCCACTTAAAAAGCTTAGGATTAGCCCAAAACATATCAGAGTTATTTATAAAACCATACCCAGTTGCAGCACAGAAATTCTCTAACCAACAGTTAAGGCTAAAAAGGCGACTAAAATGCTCGGAACCACGCCTCGAGGATGGAATAGGACCAGACAAAATACAATTTTTTTCCAGACTTTCAATAGTTGTAATTAAAGATTCAAATCTACCCTGTAGTTGGATTAGACCTTCTGCACATCACATCATTTGTGCCAATAACAGTATGAGCAGAGGGGTGTCGGTCTAAAAGGATAGGTATACACTCAGTAACCTTCTCAACTTTATAACCAGAACAACAGTATGTTAAAGCACAGGGGAGTTTGACAAACCTGATGATAGAATCTCCAATTACAATTATCTCAGGTTGGCCATTATGACTTGCCTGGAAATTCCAGACTCACCGCTGTACCAGTGCTGCTAGTTGCTGGGATTTTAATGACTCGATATGTTTTTGGTCATTTAAAACGAAATTTACCGCTGAATGAAACAAACTCGGCTCCTCAGTGCGCCACCTTGATTGTTGTTGTTGGGGACGCTGCTCGCGAAGAACGCGTGACTTAAATAAGCAAATCAAAATGCACGGTACGGTTGGGATTTGAATCCAACCACGGCAGACGGCGTGGTGACCAGACTGATATTTCTCTGTATAATAATACATAGACATATCAGTCTGGATTTTCCAGGCAACATTATGACATCCCGTCATAATGGTAAGGTTGCTGGGTAAGTTGTCTTTGAAAGGTTCTCCAATATCAGTACAGAGCGGCACGTCACCAGCCACACAAGCAGGCTGAAATGGCAGAGCTGGTTGGGATGGAGAGCAGCTATTTGAAGCTGAGCCAGCTTTTTTCTCCAGCCGCGGGCGTTTATTCAATGTAGGTGAGCTTGGACAAGAGCGCATAGCAGATGCAGGACGTTTCTTACCAGCAGGTGGTATAGCTGTGGACACTCCTGGTTCCAACACAGAGCAAGTAGGCCAGTCCTCTATCCACTCCAGTGGGGAGAAATGATTATCCAGCTGAATATCTGTGCTACACTTTTCTCATGTGGGATCAAACAATGGAAGAGAAATTCTTCTAGCTCTTTTCCCTTTCACCACAGAAGCCCATGAACCAGGTTTAGCTTGCTGTATTTGGATATCACCAGAAGGCTCTAAAGCAGCTAGCCTATCTTGTGGTTTAGCTTGCCTTTGGAGCAGATCATGAATGAGGCTTTCTAGAGAGGAAAGTTCAGATTTAATGCCTGCTATCGCCACTGAATCCATAATAGATGCAAGCTGCTGTCTTTCAGCTCACCAAATATTTCTATAGCAGATTCAGGCTACCCACTGCTAGCAATTCAACAGACAGCTCAGACTGTTCACACTCAAATACACTGGTCCCACCACAATCCGGGGTGGACTTACTTCTGTCAGAGAAGTGAAGAGTATCACATTAAATGTGTTTGTTGTTTGGCTTCTTCATTAGACAATATTCAAGCAGGTGAGAGCAGGCATGAGCAGGTGAGTGAAAACATTGGCAAAAATATGAACTTTTGAGCAGAGTCATTTTGAGCCTGATATGTTTGTGTCTTTAAAAACTCCAATAAACAACAAAACATACCTCAGGCATGCATAATGTACAACTGCTTATGTTCTATTTGGATATAATCAGTAGCACAGTGCTGTGATGGTCATGGATCTGCATGTGCTGGAAACTGGAACTCTAAAACTTTGTCCTTTAAACATAATGATGTCTTCTGTTTTAAAATGTGTTGCTCACATTTTGGAAAGGACTGGATTTCATTAGTTGCTGAAGTCGTGGTTGGATGTTCCTGCACTCCACTCTGACTGTGATATTCTTACATGACTAATTGTCTCCTGGAGGTGAGCTGGAGACAGAGTAATGTGTAATTAAGTTTGGGAGCTAAACTTTTGTCCAGTGTCTGAGAGAGAAAGGAAGAACATGCAATCCTTTAATCCTATCTCAGCTTTCTAAGAACAGCTAAATGCTCTTAACACCTTTTCTTAAGGCGTGCTATCACTCACCATACACAGGCCAATAACACTAACTGCATTAGCAAAGATCCAGCACTCGGAGTCCTGCCTGATTAGCATTCGCATTAGCAGAGATAGATTGCCACAATCACTTTAGCCTCTGCTGTGAAGAGGAGCTGTCAGGACAGTTAAAGAAACCGAAGCGCACCTCAGAGCACCCAGCACCAGCACCCATCCAGCCCCATAAGCTGCAACAGCAGACAGACAGACGGATATGCGTTAGAGGTGAATTAGAGACATTATCCTCTGCTTCTGTGGGTAATGATCCAGACTCTCCTGCTTTTGAAAAGAAAGTATAAGGATCTGACAGGCCAGGCTACAATAGTAGTGCAGCACCTGCCTATACTTTTGGGTAATAACTGAGTCTTACATTATTATTCTGTGATGTACTGAGCAGTTGTGTCTGCCATAATAAACACATCTATGACATTTAATGAGGATTTCTTAGAGACAGACCAATATTTTTGGATTATACATTGACATGTTTCAGCTTCTTATTTTTCTGCGGTCTTCCTCAGAAGTATTTCGTGATGTTACTGTCACATGTCAAAGCCAGAGTCATAGGCGCTGAGAGCAACAAACACTACCGCTGGATCAAGGATCTGATAACGCTCTCACAGGACAGTAAACTGGGATGAGGGGGGCTACCTGCAAACTCATACCTGGGATACTGCCTTTGAAGGAGTTGGACTGCAGAAACCTATTTAAATCAACTGAAAGGACACCTCACGTGACACTTCTGAGGAAGACTGCCAAAAAATAAGCGGCTGAAACATGTCAAAATACAATACAAAAATATTTGTCTGTCTTTAAGAAATCCCCATGTTAATATTAGTATAGGACCTAATAAACCTCTTCAGTTTATTACATCTGTATGTAAATATGTGAATAAATACTGCATTGCAATTTGCAAATTTGCATACAAGTGTCAATTTGTGTTATTGTAAAAAATATACATGTATGACTATACTAACTCAAAAATGAAATGATGTATATCAATGAAATTAACATTAAAACCTATAAGAACAATTCAGTGTAAGGAGTATGGATCAGAGAAAAGAGTGACCTGCTGCTCAGTGGGTGTTGTGACTTATAGATGAAGCCCTTGTTCTGAATGACAGTAAAAGTGGTGCTGTTTGGGAGGCTGGGGTTTGGTGGAGCACAGGTTGAGCACAGGGGGAGTCAGGGGGAGTCAGGGGGGTGGGAGGGGGAGTAAATGCAGATTGAAATGATGCCACCTACTCATATTTTGGAGGCAAAAAAGAGGTTAAAATGCTTAAATAAGTTCAAATGTAATACGGTTCAAATCATATTGTATTTATGAAATCTAATTTTTTAAACACACTTAAGTCTGCGGTCAGTGTATTTTATTTCATTTTATTTTGAAGAGTTAAAAGAAGTACTGTCTTTGTGTGCAACTGTTGCTGGTTATTCTTTGTATTAGCTTTATGTTTCTGAAACTGGAAGTGAGCTATATGCTAAGTGCTAGCCTAAACAGCAAGAGATGTGAGAGAAAAGTCACGTGCGTTTGGTTTTTGACGATGTAGAGGAGATTTGTCATCGCTAAACCGATGATCTGAAAATGGGTTCTTGTTCTACAAATGTCTGGGGAGCCTATGTACACCCTGCAGTTAAGTACTTTTTCACTAAAGTCTAAGGTCATTTTCACACTGGCACTATTTAGGTCGGTGCAAAACAACTTTCAACCTGAGTGTGGCGCGCTTGGCTCAGTGTGAACGCAACAGCCGCATTCAGGAGCGCACTAAATGGCTGCTCTCAGACCGCTCTAAACAGGAGGTCTCGGAGCAGTGTACCAGAGGCTCTTGCTGCACCCTGGAGTGGTGTCTGTGATGTGAAAGCTGCCGACTTTGGGCAAACCCACCAGTAGTTTTGTTAGTGATAATTATGGTCAGTCATTTTCTGGAACACAAACCCACCAGGATTAATAGGCTGCTTTCCAATAAGTGATTCCTCTCAGAGTGGATAAAAAGAAGTGCCAGCCAAACACACGTTGTGGATGAAGTAGTATCCCTGAGTGGTCCGTGCGTCATGGCGCATAGTTCCACATCCTCGCATAACACACAGAGCTAAATTCCTCTTTTCTTGAGAGCGCTGTTTTGCTAAGGATATAGCCTCTGCATATGTCCCCATAAACTGATTGACAGATCACGGAGAGGGGAAGCCACGTAATAAAAGGTGTGATGATGCGTTCAGGTTCGCTTCATAACACAAGTTCGTCGGTCAGCTGACAGATATCACATGGCTTATAGTGCGGCCTTTTGGGCGACTGGTAAACAACACGTGTGAACACGAACTGAAATAACAGAAAAGTAAACACAACTGCATCTAGTGCACCTGGAGACCGTACCAGGGAGCACCAACATGTGTGAAAACTAACTCTCTAGCTCACGTGTATTAGCAAAAAAAAAAAAAAAAAAAAAAAAACTCTGGTGCATTCTGGTGTTTAAAAGTGGAACTGTTTGAAATGACAAACCCTGAAAATCCCCCCTTTAAATGTACCTATATATTTTGTATGTTTTTACTTGGTAAGTGGAGGATTTGAGAAGGTCAACAGATCTAAAAACTTTAACTTGTCATGGATGAGCAAAAGTAAGACATTTACTTAGTATCTCCCAAGCCTTGTGTTGAGTATTCCTTACCACAGCCACTGCCTCTGAAGCCAGCAGCTCATCCATGGACAGCACGGTGAAGTATGCCACATTGGTCAGCACATAACAGGAAGTTACTATTGCCATGGAGATACAGATGGCTAATGGCAGCATCCTGTCGGTGATAATAGGACATTCTCAGTGCCATTCGCTCTGACCTTTACTACAATTTATAAAGCCCTGAACTGAACAAGCATGGCTTCTCATACTCTTGCAGAATTTGCACTGGTACATTTAGCTACCAATCTCCTCTAAAATGTTCCATTGTTCCAGTCAAAGTCCGGGGAGCAGACACGCTGTCCACCTTTAAGACTAGGCTTAAGACACTGATTCCCAAACTGGGGTCTGGGGCCCCCTGGTGTGCCGAAAAGGTACTGCAGGGAAGCCACCAGAGACTAACTACATTAAGATAAGAAGAAAAAAATTATTAGTCCTTCATAGGGGAAAAAAAATAATGAATTTGAATGTAGTGAATTGTCCTCCTGTCCCTCTATAGTCCTTTGAAGTAAAATAGGTAAAACGCAATGGACAAGGTTTGCTTCTCCCTTTATGCCAAAGGCTTAGTCATTTCTATTGAAAACTGCTATGTGAGTAAGAGCTTATATACAGCACTTCCCTTCCAAAAGGAGTGGTTAAACCTGATGAGACTCAGGGCACTCAGCAGCTGAATGTCCTGGACTGGAGTATGAGGCAGAGTCATTTGAGAGCCATTAGCATAAGGCCCTGAAGTTAATGTCCTGTTGTTTGAGTGAAACTTGGAGAGAGACTGAGTATGTTGTTTTGGTTTCAGTACTGAGTTGTGCACTGAGGGAAAATTAAATCTTGTTTAGAGAAGGTTTTTCCATTTTCACAAATACAGTTAGGTCCATAAGTATTTGGATACTGACTCAAGTTTTGCTATTTTAGTTTTTTTTTTTTTTTTACCAAAACTGTTCAAAATACAGTAAAGTATTAATTCATTCATTAATTCAATAGAACATTATTCAATATTCAAATTCATATGTGCTTAAAGTGCAGACTCTCAGCTGTAATTTGAGAGTATTAACATCCAAATCAGACAAAGGGTTTAGGAATTACAGCTCTTTAATATGTAGCTGCCTCTTTTTGAGGGGCTCAAAAGTAATTGGACAGTGTTTAAAAAGCTAGTTATTATGGGCTATTTCCCTCATTATTGCATCATAAACTGAGAAGGTAAAAAGTTCAGACTTGATTCCAGGTGTTACATTTGCATTTGAAAGCTGTTTTTGTGCAATCACAAAAAAAAAAAAAAAAAATTGTGAAACACCCCTTCACAACATCCACCTTAGAGAGGAACAATCTCCAGGAAGTAGGTCTATCAGTGTCTAGGTCCACCATAACAAGAAGACTTCATGAGAGAAAATACAAACGGTTCACTTCAAGGTACAGATCATTCATCAGCCTCAACAACATAAAGGCTATATTAGACCTGGCCAAAAACACCGAAAGAAGCCATCATAGGTCTGGAACAGCATTCTTTGGACAGATAAGACTCAGACCAACCTGTACCAGAATGATCGGCAGAGAAAAGTCTGGAGAAGGCTTAGAACAGCTCATGATCCAAAGCAAAGCAGTGTGATGCATGAGTGTGCACAGCTTCCAATGGCACTGGGTCACTGGTGTTTATTGATGATGTGACAGAAGACAGAAGCAGCCAGGTGAATTGTATAGAGATATAATTTCTGCTCAGATTCAGACAAAAGCCATTAAGTTGATTGGATGGTGCTCTACAGTACAGATGTACGGTGACCCAAAACACACTGCAAAAGCAACCCAAGAGTTTTTTAAAGCAAATAAGTGGAATATTCTTTAATGGCAGAAGTCAGTCAACAGATCTCAGCCCAATCAAGCATGAATTTCACCTGTTTAAGGAAGGTGAAACTAAACTTTATGCAGAAAGACCCACAAATGACAAATGACAAATGACCGAAGACAGCTGCATTAAAGCCCATTAACCCCCCCCCCCCCCCCCCCCCCCCCCCCGCCCGGTTTGTGCTAATCACTCTTTTGCCAAAATCCAGACATTGCTGTCCTCAAAGGACTGAGCTGTCTCCTTCAGGTGGAGGTACCCTGTAGACTGTGTTCCAGTTGAGTTATGTCTCCTGCTAATACATTCTATGGTGCAAGGGTTGTTTGGTTTCCCCAGTATACAGACCACTGCGCTCTTCACTGCACTGAACAGCGTAGACCACGCTGCTGTTTGTGAGAGTGGAGTTTGTCTTTAGGCTGAACAAGTCTCTGCCAGAGAGTGTTGCCAGGTTTGAATTGGACTGAAATGTTATAATTATTAAAAATCTGTTTTTCAGAAAGTCTGGCTACCAATGGAATAACAAGGTTGTTCCTTCATTTGTTTGTTTCTAAATGTTGCCGGAAAGGACAAACCTGACACTTGACCCCATCTGCCAACTACAGGAGGTCTCAACACTACATATTTCCAGTTCAGAGGAAACTTCTACAGGCAGAGACATGGCTGTACTGTGAGCTCCCCAGTCTCCCCCATTGTGGCTAATCTGTACATGGAGGAAGTTGAGAGAAGAGCTCTTGAATCGGCCCCAGGTACTAACCCTAGCCACTGGTTCAGATACAACACCTGGGTTAAGATCAGAATCCAGGAGGTCAAGGCATTCACAGGGTATATTAATGTGGACCAAAACTTTAAGTTCACCTGTGAGGATGTGAAGGAGAATACTCTAGCCTTATTAGACTGTGCAGTAATCATTGGAGAAAACAGGTGGTTCCATGTGGATGTGTATAGGAAGCCCATTCACACAAATCAGTACCTGTTATTTGATTCAAAGCACCCACTACAACATAAACTCAATGTGATCAGGATACTGCAACACAGAGCTCAAGAGGTGCCCACAAGCTCTGAAAGAAGGAGGAAAGAGGAACAACATGTCCTCAAAGCCCTCAGAACCTCTCAATATCCAAACTGGGCCTTCTCCAAATCCCAAAGGACAAAGGAACAGGACAAGAAAAAACAAGAGCCAAAAAAGAGCAATATAGTCATTCCTTAAATCTCCAGCCTGTCTGAGAAATTTAACAGGATTTTTAGCCAACACAACATCCCAAAACCTGTTAATACCCTCAGCAAAAACTGAGGACAAAAAAAAAAGACAAAATTCCCAGTTACAAACAGAGCAAAACTCCTCCTTCCTAGAAGCATTTAAACCAGCTCTCTTACCCGTTCACTTTCAGAATTGAGAAAGCCTCTTCTCTTGGATTATAGGCGAAACATCTTTTACTTTGATAATTCCTTTCTGTTCTTGCAAGTCCTGGTCCTGGATTTGGAAAAGCTTGCCAAACATGGTAAATGGTCACATTTATATATAGCGTTTTCTACCTTCATGGGTACTCAAAGCACCTTACATCAAGGAACCATTCACCCATTCACGCTCACATTCATACACCAGTGTGCGCAGACACCAGAGGCAAGGTGGGTTAAGTGTCTTGCCCAAGGACACAACGACAGTACGCAACGGTGGGAGTGGGGTTTGAACGGCCAACCTTCTGGTTAGTGGACAAGTAGCTCTACCAACTGAGCTACTGCCGCCCTGCAGTACGCCCGCCACATGCTGGTCTTCCTTCCTCCCCCCTTCTTCCACTGGACTACCACTTGGAGATTACAGAAAAATCCACTCAGCCAGACTGTTTGTGAACAGAACTCTACAACACTGACCTCAAGAGGTGCCCACATGTGCAGAAGGGAGGAGGAAGGAAGACTAGTACGTCTGCCAAGCCCTCAAAGCCTGTAGGTATCCCAATTAGGCCTTCCCCAAATCCAGGACCAGGACTAACCAAAACAAAAAGCAATTAGAAACAAAAAATAGAAGGAACTCGGGAATCCAAACAGCCTTTGCACCGTAGAATGCATCAGCATAGGAAAAAAAATGGAAAATGGAAAAAACCTCTCTAAACAGGCAAGGAGGCCTAAAGGCCTCGATACACCAAGGCGACTCCCAGACTGCCACCGATAAGACGGAGCGACAGCTCGTCTCTTCTCGTCTCCTCTCGTTCCCTCCTGTTTCCTCACGTCGCATGACCTTTTTCCCTCTTCATACACCGAAGCGACAGCCGACCTAAAGGCCGTGTAATTACCCCCCCCCCCCCCCCCAAAAGCGGCAGATGGCGCTAGCCAGTGAACAAAGATCAATGGAAGTGACACAATGTTTGCGGAAGACATATGCATGTAGCGCGCCTTGGTCTGCCACTGTTCTCAGCTTGTTTGAACATTTGAGAAGCGTGATAATGGCCGGTTTGGACATTGTTTTTCGCCTCTCGTCACTCCGTCACTTCCGCTAAAATTCCCGTGAGCTGATTGGCACGGCAGCTGTAGTGCTAGGCCTATCAGAGCGCTTCGTGCCAAAGACCAAAGACGCCGATTCAACAAGGCTAATTGGCAGGAAACTAGTCAGACGGCCTCCGTCCTGGAGCGATGGGGGGCGACGGCGTATACATATCAAAAGGACAGAAATGAGCGACGTGGAAGAACCGTTAAGACGGCTTCAGATGGGCGATCGTCGCCTTGGTGTATACCCCCCTTAAGATTTAATATCCCTTCAAAAATAGACTCAGTTTTATTCCAAGTTTCACTCTAACAATAGGACATTAACTTCAGAGGCACCTTATGCTAATGGTTAACAGAGAACGACTCTGCCTCGGACTCCAGTCCAGGACATTTAGCTGCAGATTGTTACTGACTGCCCTGAGTCTCATCAGGTTTGACCACTATCTCTGGGAGGGGATTACTGTACATAAATATCTATTCACACAACAGTTTTCAGTAGACATGACTAAGCCCTTGGGACAAAGAATAAAATGTAATCTAAAAACCTTGTCCAGGTGACCTTCTTGTCTAAACCTTTTCATAATTTTTTTACATGAAATGGTAAAATGTTTCAGTTTTAACACATGAAATGTTGATGTTCTATTTATGAGATTTTCAAATCATTGGATTCTGTTTTACATTACATCACACACAACTCACAACTTTTTTGGAATTGGAGTTGTGGATTGATTGATTGACTGATTATTTATTGATCAAAAGGCAGTTAGTTGCCCAGTAACTGAAAGGCTGGCTGAGCTTTTTAAATATCTGCATACAAAAATAAGTTGGAATAATGCTAGACTCACCGCTCTGGGTTTTCAATTTCTTCTGTGACAAAGTTCAGGTAGAACCTATAAACACACACAGAGCCATGGATGAAGAAATGTAGATCCGTTCGCTGTATGTGACAAAGAGGTAGAGACAAAGCCTGGCCGACCTACCATCCAGCATAGGCATACATCCCAGAGTAGAAGGCCAGGGGCATCCCCGACAGCTTCATGTTGGTAGTATCAAAAGCATTCTCAAAGTTTGCAGTCCCTCCTGAAACCACACTGTAAGTCAGTCATTACATAATTAGTATCCTTTAAAGCTTGAAAAAAAAATAAATAAACGTCTCACACTACTGTAAAATACTGCATCTTTGTAATAAACGCACAAAGAGGGAAGGATGATCCAAAAACATTTATTTGAAATGTCTTTTACGAATCAGCAACTAACCCTGTTATTGTAGGTGTCATTACATTAGTCCAGATGTTGGAACACTAAGCTGACCCTGCAGACAGCACAGTGGGAACACACAGTTGGGAGCTCTGTTTGTGTGTTTGGACAGAGCTTGTTGTTGTACAACACAAAAGAACCCACCTCAAGAGTACTAAAGTACAGACCAGTGGTGGCTGCTCATCTTTCATACAGGAGAAGCTCATAACATTTAATCCTGGCCTAACTAGCAGTTAGTTTCTCTAACATTGATATTGAAATAACTAAATAAACTAAACTAAAACAAGATGTAAACTCAGCAGCGCTATGATTAGCCTTGTTTTTAGAGTGTGAGATGTACAAATTGTGAAAATGAGGTAAATCACTTTGCTTCACAGTAGCTTGCAAAAGCATTCATACCCCTCAGCATTCTTCCTTTATTGTTGCCTTGCAACCAGAAATTGAAGTGGATCATTGGGAGGTTCATGTCAGTCACTTTACATCACATGACAACAACTATGAAAATGCAAAATATTTTTTAATGTGAAGAAAATAAGAAATATGACAGAAAAGCTGAAAACTTGACTGTGCGTAAATATTCAGCCCCTTTTCAAAGAAGCCACTAAGTAAAATCCAGAGGTACTTACTCTCAGAAGTCACAGAAATAGTTAGATAGGCTCGGCCTGTCTGCAATTCAACTGTCATTATGCCACAATACATCAAGTTCATCATCATCATCATCATTCATCATTAATTCATCATTACAACATGTTAAAAAAAGGGAACCACACCAAACCTGCCCAGAGAGCCATCTAAAACACACAAACCGAGCAAGGAGTGCATTCATCAGAGAGGCAACAATAAGACCAAAGGTGACCCTGAAAAATAATGTCCATAGGACCACTCTGAACAATACACTCCACGGAGCTGGGCTGTTTGGAAGAACCCTAACCGTAGAGACAAAAAGAAGACATTGCTTGAAATAAATAAGAAACCGTGTTTTGTGCTTGCCAAAAGACATGTGGGTGACTCCAAACACAGGAAGGTTCTCTGTCCAGATACTATCAAAATGTGTCATCAATAAGAAATGCTATGACTAGCATAAAGCCAACACCTGACTGTGCCCCCTCTCTAAAGTGAAGCCTGGTGATGGCAGTGTCCTGCTGTGGGGATATTTGCTATTGGTAGGGACTAAAAAGAACTGAAGGAATGAAAGGGGATGCTAAATACAGGAAAATTCTTGAAGGAAACGACCTAAACAGTGCTGTACAATGCATCCAACTTTAAGGCGCTGGAGCTGTTTTTAGCTGGAGAATGAGCACAAATCCAACTGATATTATGTACCATGCTCCTAAAAACAACAATCCAAAAAAAAAAAAAAAAAAAAAACTCTTCCTAGAAGACTTGGAGCTGAAAGTCCTTCAGAAGGTGGTTCTACAGAGAACTAACTTGAGGGGGTGAATACTTTTGCATGCTCAAGTTTTCTGTTTTTCTGTCATATTTCTAATTTGCTTCACAAAAAAAAAAAATATTTTGCATCTTCATAGTTGTTGTCATGTGATGTAAAGTGACTGACATAAGCCTCCCAATGATCCATTTAAATTCCTGGTTGTATGGCAACAATAAAGGGAAAATACTAAGCGGATGAATACTTTTGCAAGCCACTGTATGTTCTAGATGGCAGTTCAGCACACAATGCATTGCATGCTTCAAAGCCGGTGAACGCTGCTGTTTGTCAAAATCTTCAATCAGTTCCACCAATCATCATCAATCAGCCAGCGTCACGGCCCTGCCCACTGCTTCATTCACTCCAGAGACGCTCAGTGTTCAGGGAGGGACGATTTTGGATCATTTATCCAATCAGCGTCTTTCTTTATTGTTATGAAAAAAGCGGCTTGCTTCTCTCTATGGGCATAGAGATCCAGTGAAGCTCAGCTTCAGTAGGATTTATACAGCGTCTGCTCTGAAGTGAGAAGAGGATGGCATCAGAGAACCAGACTAAACAGCTGATTAATGAACTACATACTCAAAAAATTTAATTCTAGTGCACTTTTAATGTAACTTAATATCTAATTTTATGAAATTCAAAAGTGCCTATCTGACCGCCTCTAAACAGTCAGTACTACAGTGCACACCCACCTCTGAAGAGCTGGTACAGCCCTGGGACAATGATGATGGCCATGGCCAGCAGTTTGCTGCAGGTGAGAAATATCTGAACCCTGGTGGACCATGTCACACTCATGGCGTTCAGGTACATGACAGCAGCTGTGGAAACACAGGGCTAGTGTTACACTCACATTTACTGATTCTGTAGGGCTGATGAAGATTCTGCACTTCAGACATTTAAATATTTACAAGAGTTTAGTGCAATTTAGAAACTCACAACTGTGTTGGAAAAGTTGGCTGTGTTTACAGTTTTTCTCAATTGCTTCGACATATTTCCCCATTCAGAATTGTTATTTGCAAAACTATGGAGGATTTTTAGGACCACATAAATAATAATAAAGAATTTAATAAAAGAACATTTAAATTAAACTTTAAATAGAGAATTATTAATTGCGTTTGCAATTTAATGTATTATTCTTCAAATTGAAAGAGCAACTGTTAAAGTATTTCCTAAACAACAATTTAATTGTTCATTTAAAAGTAAATTTAAAAATACAATTACTAATTCTGCAAGTAATACTAACTTTAATAAAATGATTGCCAAAACCTCTTTTAAAAGATAAATAAATAGTTTGATTTATAATTTTGATTAATAATACAAACTTTAACTTGCAATTTAAAATAGCAATTCCTTATTCTATGTGCCAACGCATTAGCCAGGTCATTAGCCAGTACAATAACTATAAGCTTTAGCTTCTTCATTTAGCCTCTGTCTTTAGCTTTAACTTGGTCTTTTTGACAAGAGCAAATCAATACAATTGAGCCATGCACAAGCTCAGAGGAACACGTCTGATTGGCTAATAGACCAGCACTACTTCTTTGGAGGAGGGATACTCAGGCCAGACATCTACTGAAAACAATCACCTAAACTCCTCTCCTTTCTGAATTTACAGGTTCTTGCTGTCACACATTTATGAATATTATCTCATATGTACACTGGCGAGCAGATGTCACCACAGAGGTTTGAGTGTTGAAGGCCATTTGTTCATGTTATTGATCCCTCATACCAGTGCTACCTAATGCAGCGTTAGCATGCTAGCGTTAGTGCACGTATGTTTTCTATCCTCTGATCTGAAATTTTTGTCTTGGCAAAGCTTTTAAACGTGATTTGCCACTGAAGCATTTTGGGCTCATAGTGTGTGGGTTATAGACAGACTTCATAAACTCATAATTTCACACAGTTTTCAAACTCTTTCTCAAAACTCTTCACACAGCTCTCACACAGAGACACACAGTTTCACTGAAATCACTTTGTTTGGCCAATACAGTAGTCTTGTTCACACATTGAAAGGGATTTTGGTCAAAATGCTGTTTCTTTAAATATAGAAACTTAAACGTAGCTGCAAAAATCTAAACATATCTGAGCATGCATCTGATTCAATGGAAATTACTTCTGTTTCAGTGTTTTCACTCAGGAATCAAAGAGAAAGGGGTCTCAGCAGAGAACCAAGACACAATATATAGGATTCTTATAGAAAACTTGTATTTATTAAAACAAAAAATTACAAGCACTAAGGACATCTGTTTAAGGTGAGGTTGGATCACACATTTTGGACCGCTGTTAATCACATTTTGGATTTGACGTCACTTCCCGGTGAGTGCACGCCGTTGGTGTTTTGTTGCATACACAACTGTTCTTCGTCATTTGACAAAATTGAATTATTTAAGGCATATCTTCTAGCAGTTTAACTTAGTTACTCCGTGAGAAATCTAGTATCGTATATAATCGCTTCGTGTCCAAGCCACTTTCAGCTCGTGACTCAGTAATAGTTTACTAGCTTCTGTTAGCCTTTAGCCTATCTTAGCCTTGCATTAGCATGATGTCTTCATCCTCCGCCTTCACCCCCCTTTTCTGCTCATTGTGCCATATGTTCAGTGAGAATCCTGCCTCCTTTAGTGATGATAGCAGCAGGTGTGTGAAGTGTAGTTTGTTTTTAGTTTTGGAGGCCAGGTTAGAGCAGTTCGAAGCACGGCTCCGCACAGTGGAGGCTGAGGCTAAGAACATTATCTGACCAATAATTAAGCCAATATTAAGCACAATGTTGAGTGAGTATGTTGAGAACAGCTCCCATAGCTTGAGTCCCAGTAAAAATGATCGGTTTGTTGACAGCGCCATGCAGTCTTTAAAGACAGCTCTAGATAACGTAGTTCCATTAAAACAAAAGGTTGTTAGGCCGAATCGAGTAGCACCATGGTTTAATGCTGAAACACGTTCCCTTAAACAAGCAACCCCTAAATTAGAAAGGCTATGGCGTCACTCCAGCTCAGAGCAGTCTCTGAATGCCTGCAAATATAGTCTTTTAAATTATAAAAAAATCTCTGTGCGAGGCCAAAACCAGATACTATTCAACTTTAATGGAAGAAAACACGAACAACCCTAGGTTTCTGTTCAGCACTGTAGCCAGGCTGACCCCCAGTCACAGCTCAGTAGAACCCTGTATCCCTGTTACTCTCAACTGTGAAAACTTTCTTACATTTTATAACAACAAAATCACATGTATTAGAGACGAATTAAATAAAATTCTTGCTACGATCAGCTCAGAGCAAGCCAAAGCTGTAAAAATGGAGGCCACTATAAAACCATCTGTAACTGCTTCATTGCTGTAGACCAAGCTGAGATAACATCAGTCATTATGTCCTCCAAAACCTCAACTTGTCTTTTAGACCCAATACCAACCAAACTTTTTAAAGAAACTCTTCCCCTAATTAATGAACCTATACTGACTATAATAAATGCCTCCTTAGAAACAGGTTATGTGCCACAGTCTTTTAAATATGCAGTTATTAAACCGCTTCTGAAAAAGACCAGTCTAGATCCTGACATTTTAATCAACTATAGACCAATATCAAATCTCCCTTTTATTTCAAAAATCCTAGAAAGAGTTGTAGTTAAACAGTTATGTCGCCACCTACAGGACAATAGCTTATTTGAAAATTTTCAGTCAGAGTTTAGACCCCACCATAGCACAGAAACTGCATTAGTTAGAGTCACAAATGACTTGTTATTAAGTTCAAACAATGGACTGGTCTCAATCCTGGTTCTGTTAGATCTCAGTGCAGCCTCTGACACCATTGACCACAGCATCTTACTCCAGAGATTAGACTGTGACATAGGGGTCAGAGGAACTGCCCTCTGCTGGTTTAAATCCTACTTATCTGATAGGTACCAGTTTGTCACCTGTCTGGATGAGGCCCACCTGCTGCATCCTATGGACTTCCTCAACCTACCTCACCCCACTCCCTGGATGAGTCCTTACAGAGCTGATCTATGATCCTATAGATGAGCTAATGAACTAACAGTTCTAGACACATTGCCTGTCCGTCCTGGGAGAGGATCTCTCCTTCAGTTGGGCTCCATAAGGTTTCTTCTTTTTTCCCGCAGCTGGGTTTTTTTAGGAGTTTTTCCTTACTGAGCAGGAGGGTCTAAGGACAGGAGTGTCCTGGGTCTGTTTAGTGTAGTTATTGTTTGTGTTTTCTGATTGTGTGTTTATGTTTGATCAACTGTTTGTGAAGCCCTTTGAGGTGACTTTTGTTGTGATACTGGGCTATACAAATAAATTGAATGAATTGAATCTAAATTGAATTGAATCTGAATCACACAAACAGGTTTTCCCAGTAGCCAAGAGGAGACTTAAGGCCTAGATACACCAAGGCGACTCCCAGACTGCCACTGATAAGACGGAGCGACAGCTCGTCTCTTCTCTTCTCCTCTCGTTCCCTCCTGTTTCCTCACGTCGCATGACCTTTTTCCCTCTTCATACACCGAAGCGACAGCCGACCTAAAGACTGTCTTGCGCATGCGCGTGATGTAATTACCCCCCCAAAGCGGCAGATGGCGCTAGCCAGTGAACAAAGATCAACGGAAGTGACACAATGTTTGTGGAGTACATATGCATGTAGCGCCCCTTGGTCTGCCACTGTTCTCAGCTTGTTTGAACATTTGAGAAGCGTGATAATGGCCTGTTGGGACATTGTTTTGTGTGGATTAGCTGCCGCTGCTCTGTTACTTGAAGAAGATAACTTTCCGCACGGAATTGCGAAGAATGCAAAAATGGTGACAGTACGCTGCCACAGCGGTTTTCACCACTCGTCACTCCGTCACTTCCGCTAAAATTCCCGTGAGCTGATTGGCGCGGCAGCTGTAGTGCTAGGCCTATCAGAGCGCTTCGTGCCAAAGACCAAAGACAGCAATTCAACAAGGCTAATCATCAGGAAACTAGTCAGACGGCCTCCGTCCTGGAGCGATGGGGACAGACGGCGCATACATATCAAAAGGACAGAAATAAGTGACGTGGAAGAACCGTAAAGACGGCTTCAGATGGGCGATCGTCGCCTTGGTGTATGGAGGCCTTTATAGATACTCACTTACAGACTATTATTCTTTCAGGATAAATATATTTTCATTATAGTTAACAGTCCTCCCACTGACAGTGCTAAAGATGTCAGCATTAAGAGTAACACTAATGTTCTGTGCTTCAGTTTGCTGTTACTGTGATGGTCATTTACAGTATCCTGCCTCTAAAGAACACCCCACTACAGGTTTACAGCGCATAACTCTAAGACTGTTGTAAAATATTGTAATACAGAAATCAGCAGAATACACATTCTTCATTTACATAAATACATGTTTATTGTTCAGTCCCTCCAGGAATTCGCGATGTTGTGATCGCAACTATTAACGCAAAATCAAGCAAACCCCGCGATTTCTGCCTGATCCTGCAACTTTGTTCAAAGTCCACAACAGAGCAGCACAGAGTTGTAACGCAGAGGCGCAGCACGGAGGATGGAGGTGCGGTGCCGAGGTCGGGCGCACACATAAACAAAGCAGCACGGAGGAGCAGCACAGAGCTGCAGCGCAGAGGTCGAGCGCACATGAGGTCACAGGTGCTCACCAGCAGCAGGGCGTGTTGATGGGACTGAAGGAGGAGACGAATGTGGTTCTAGTTTTGTCTAGTGTCACTCTGAAAAGCCCGTCTGTGTTGCCTAAAAAGTTGAATGGGCAGCATATTTAGACAACAATAAAGTTTGAGGTCAGTGTTCTTTAAACGTTAATGTTGCAGGCTAATAACCTTCCTGAAAACCTATAGCACAGCAAACTTCTGTTTTTTAATGACTGGATGTGCAACAGCACATAACAGAAGAATCACCAGAGAAGATCTGAGTGGAACAGAATCAGAAGCAGAGGAAGTGTAACAGCCCAAAAAACAACCTAATAACACAGCAATATCTTTTAAAAAAGTAGTACGCTTGGCCTGTTCAAATACAGGTATTTTTAATTAAATTGTTACCACCTCACATATGTTTAAAAACAGATTTTGTTAGTTTTTATAGTTCTAGCTAATATTTTTAAGAAAAAGCTCAAGTGACAGTGTATTTTTATCACCTCTGGTACTTTTTACCTATGAATGACAACAAAAAAATTGCAACTTTTAGTACAACTTTTAAGAAAATCCCCCACAAAATCAGGCATTTTAGCCCTCAACAATCACAAAAATTGCCTTCAAAATCCTGGAGGGACTGATTATTACACATTCTTTATATATATATATATATATATATATATATATATATATATATATATATATATATATATATATATATATAACTTTTATTCAACCAGCAAGTTTTTTTGTTTTTTTTTTTGACCAGAAATGACATAGGCTTCTCCCTCTAATCTCTAATAAGGTGATGTACAAGAAGTATCAATGTGGAAAAACATATTTCTCAGCTTTTTTTTACATTTTGGATCTCACGAGCTTTCAGTGACTGTCGCACTTGTGCGACACAAATCTAACCGGCGTGCACTGTGCACAGACCGACATCAAAACTGCGCAAGTCTGGCTCATCTCGAACGCACCTGTTGTTACCCACAGGAAACAGAAATTTGTCTTCTACGCTCGCACGGTGCATTTCTGCTCCGGTGGAAGACACTGCCTCTGTCAGTGTCGTCGTAATATCGTTGTTGTGATCAAATTAATCTATGTGTCAATTGAAATGAATGCAGTATATATATATATATATATATATATATATATATATATATATATATATATATATATATATATATATATATGGGTAAATGTGCGCATCAAGTCACCTGATTGTAGTTTGTTCATTTTGATGCAAAAACTTGCTTTTGGGGGATATTTTGATTGTGGAACAGCATTTTGCAAAGAAAAGCCTTTGTTTTGTGAACTTTAATCCCTGATGATGATTCTGTGTGACCTGATTTGCAAATGACAATTCTGAATGGAGAAATATGTCAAAGCGATTGAGAAAAACTGAAATGATAGATCCAACCTCACCGTAAACATGTGTCCTCCGTCGCTATGATTTTTTTTTTTTTTGGGGGGGGGGGATAATTTAAGATTATAGAACAACATTTTGCAAAGAAAAGGCCTTGTTTTGAGAACATGAAATCCTGTTTGTATTCTTTGTGTGACCTGTTTTGCAAATGACAATTCTGAATGGAGAAATGTGTCAAAGCCATTGAAAAAAAACGTTAACTCCAGGTTTCTCCATAGACTCTAACATGCAGATGACATTGTGATCTGTAGTGAGAGCAGAGGGGAAATCTAGATAGGTGAGACAGAAGAGAAGTGAAGGTTAGTTGCAACAAGACGAAACATGTGTGAATAATAGAGACCTCAGTGGAGTGGTGAAGTTACAGGGAGCAGAGGTACAGCAGGATTTTAAGTACTGAGGCTCAACAGTCCACAGTAGAGAGTGTGGGAAAGAGGTGAAGAGGCAAAAGAAGACACTACATTACAAGACACTGATACTTACTGATACCGATGGTGGTGACCAGTTTGACTGCCAAAGGAGGAATGTGACAGGGCATGAACAGAGGCTCCAGGATGTACTGACCAAACGCCAAAGAGATGACAGCTAGAGCTGCCGGCCTGTGATCACACGGGACAGGGCATGATGGAACAATACACACTGAATGCAAAACCTATGACTTCACCCCAGCCTCTGCACTAGGGCAGTATGTTATTCCATAATGCTCTTTTCTTACATAGACAGCACTCATTCTGAGTCACACAGTGTACTGTGTAAATGTGTATAATTTAATAGTACAGGGGTAGTCAATAGGCGGCCTGCAGGCCACATCTGGCCCGCCAGAGCTTTTCATCCAGCCCCCCAAACCTCCCATGAACATGGGCTCTTACTCTGCAGTTCATAGAAAACAGCCAAAAACACTTCAACTCGGCCTGAAAAGCTTAAAACGGCAATAAAAATGTTTTGCTAATTTCTCTGGCATCAAAAATCGTAGAACAAAAATTTAAAAAGCATTTTGTAGCTCTCCACAAGCTCTACCTTCCCAGCAAGTTTGATTGAGACTGCCTCGTTCATTTTCTCAAAAAAAAAAAAAAAAAAAAAATGTTGCTGTTGTAAATGAAACTGTTCTCACTGTCAATTTATTAAAGGCCATTTTAGCAGCCCTGCTACAGATCTGTGAGATTTGACCTTAAGATACTTTGGGAAGTCCTGAGAGGACAGCTCAGTGCATCCCCAACCATCTTTTATCAGTCTGGGCTCATACTCTGCATAGAAAACAGCCAAAAACGCTTTATCTCAGCCTGAAAAGCTCAAAACTGCAATAAAAAGATGTTGCTAATTTCTCTGGCATAGAACCTTGCAGAACAAATTCAAATGCATTTTGTAGCTCTTCTCAAGCTCTACTTGCACAGCAAGTTTGATTGTGATTGCCTTGATGCCTTGCCTTCTTGAGAGCATCTGGCCCATATGGTGTCTGCCGAGAAAAATTCTGGTCCTTGGACAAATGTAGCTTGACCCCTGCTGTAGATGCAGATGTTGATGTAACTTCAATGGTTTTTCAAGGCAACAAATAATCTTGTGATGTTCTGGAACTTCCCTCAAGAAAATGTTCACAAACTGGACCTCATTGAATTTTAATTGATGACCCCTGAACTAAATGTAAAGACAAAAACTTAGTGTGTGTTCACACTTGTTTGGTTCGCTTCAATCAAACTCAGGTGTGCTTCCTGGGAAAGTCCAGTTAGTTTGAGCAGAAATGAACATGCAATCAGACTCAAGTGCACACCAAACAGATGAACTCTGGTCCTCCTGAAATCAGGTCTTGTTGCGGGGCACTTTGAGCCCTGGTGCACTCCTGGTGTAGAGTGCAAATGCAACGTGGACCAAACTACAGACTAACACCAGGGAGTGGGCTTCACTGTTTACAAAGGGCACAGAAATATACGTGCATCTAACATGATTATAAGAAAAAAAAATACAAATATACTGTAGCCTAAATAAAATGTATTGAAAAGGTTGCTAACATAGCAAACAAATGTAAAAACTCTGCTGACACAACACAGATTTCATATTAATCACAGAGAGTCCTCAGGTGTATTTTCTCTAAAGTGGCCGTCCTCATCAGGACAGTGCGGTGATTTAGTGGTTAGCACTCTCGCCTCACAGCAAGAAGGTCCCTGGTTCGATTACCGTACTGTGTGGTGCCTTTCTGTGTGGAGTTTGCATGTTCTTCCTGTATCTAGATGGGTTTTCTCCAGGCACTGCTAGCTAGATTCTCCTGACCAGGATCCTGGCTCAAGATCTGGAGAAGGGTCCTCAGGTGCAGCCCTGTGGTCGCTGCGACTGGCAGCCCAGTGGCATTGATGGATGGGTCAAACACAGAGAACAAACTTCCCTACAGGGACAATAAAGTACACCTTAACCTGACCTGGCCTACAGAGAGGAGGTGGAGCAGCTGGAGGAGAAAGAATAACCTCATCTTGAACATGGACAAACAAAAAAGATCACTGACTGTGTTTACATGCACTAGAATACCATCCATCCATCTTCTTCCGCTTATCCGGAACCGGGTCGCTGGAGGCAGCAGTCTAAGCAAAGATGCCCAGACTTCCCTATCCACAGACACTTCCTCCAGCTCTACCGGGGGGACCCCAAGGCGTTCCCAGGCCAGCCGAGAGACATAGTCCCTCCAGCGTGTCCTAGGTCTTCCCCGGGGCCTCCTCCCGGTGGGACATGCCCGGAACACCTCCCCAGGGAGGCGACCAGGAGGCATCCGGAACAGATGCCCGAGCCACCTCAACTGACTCCTCTCGATGTGGAGGAGCAGCGGCTCTACTCCGAGCTCCTCCCATGTGACAGAGCTCCTCACCTTATCTCTAAGGGAGCGCCCAGCCACCCTGCGGAGGAAACTCATTTCGGCCGCTTGTATCCGGGATCTTGTCCTTTCGGTCATGACCCAAAGCTCATGACCATAGGTGAGAGTAGGAACGTAGATCGACCGGTAAATCGAGAGCTTCGCCTTTCGGCTCAGCTCCTTCTTTACCACAACAGACCGATACAACGACCGCATTACTGCAGACGCTGCACCGATCCGCCTGTCGATCTCGCGCTCCATCCTTCCCTCACTCGTGAACAAGACCCCAAGATACTTGAACTCCTCCACTTGAGGCAGGAACTCTCCCCCAACCTGCAGAGGGCAAGCCACCCTTTTCCGGTCGAGAACCATGGCCTCGGACTTGGAGGTGCTGATTCTCATCCCAGCCGCTTCACACTCGGCCGCAAACCGCTCCAGTGCACACTGAAGGTCCTGGTTTGATGAAGCCAACAGGACAACATCATCCGCAAAAAGCAGAGATGAAATCCTGTGGTTCCCAAACCAGACTCCCTCCGGCCCCTGGCTGCACCTAGAAATTCTGTCCATAAAAATAATGAACAGAACCGGTGACAAAGGGCAGCCCTGCCGGAGTCCAACATGCACTGGGAACAGCTCTGACTTACAACCGGCAATGCGGACCAAGCTCCTGCTCCGGTCATACAGGGACCGGACAGCCCTTAGCAAAGGGCCCCGGACCCCATACTCCCAGAGCACCCCCCACAGGACGCTACGAGGGACATGGTCGAACGCCTTCTCCAAATCCACAAAACACATGTGGACTGGATGGGCGAACTCCCATGAACCCTCGAGCACCCGATAGAGGGTGTAGAGCTGGTCCACTGTTCCACGGCCAGGACGAAAACCGCATTGTTCCTCCTGAATCCGAGGTTCGACTATCGGCCGAATTCTCCTCTCCAGTACCCTGGAATAGACTTTCCCGGGGAGGCTGAGGAGTGTGATCCCCCTGTAGTTGGAACACACCCTCCGGTCCCCCTTCTTAAAAAGAGGGACCACCACCCCGGTCTGCCAGTCCAGAGGTACTGTCCCCAACCGACCACGCGATGCTTGCAGAGACGTGTCAGCCACGACAGCCCCACAACATCCAGGGACTTGAGGTACTCAGGACGGATCTCATCCACCCCCGGAGCCTTGCCACTGAGGAGCTTTCCAACCACCTCAGTGACTTCAGCTTGAGTGATGGACGAGTCCACCTCTGAGTCCCCAGCCTCTGCTTCCTCAACGGAAGGCAGTGTCGGTGGGATTGAGGAGATCCTCAAAGTATTCCTTCCACCGCCCGACAACATCCCCAGTCGAGGTCAACAGCTCCCCACCTCCACTGTAAACAGTGTTGGTGAAGAACTGCTTCCCCCTCCTGAGGCGGCGGACGGTTTGCCAGAATTTCTTTGAGGCCAACCGATAGTCCTCCTCCATGGCCTCCCCGAACTTTTCCCAGACCCGAGTTTTTGCCTCCACAACCGCCTGGGCTGCTGGGTACCGGCAGGCCAAGCGTGCACTAGAATACTTCGATCATAATCTGAATATGAGCATAATCAAAATAAGATAGTGTCATGTAAACATTTTAGAATGATCCTAATCAGATTAATGTCATATTCAGAATAAGCCTTAATCAAAATAAGACATCCTGGAGTATTTGATCTTATTTACATTATTGCTGCAGGTAAACACTTTAATCGCATTATTGCTTGTTCTCAGTCTTTTTTGTCGAGGTTACTGGCGGCTTTATGACTGATAAAAACTTTCATATTACAGAAGAAAACGTTTTAGACGTGTATTTTTAACATTATATTAAATCAAACTAGTGATGTTATAGAGTGAATTGTTAAACTGTAGGTTTAGTATAGCTGCACAGCATGGGCAATATAATTCACAGAGCACGGACTAAACAGGAAACAGGATGTGTTCCGTAGTGTTAGCATTAGCTTTACCTCCAGCCCCTCACCACCAGAATTTACTCTCGTCCTTTTATTAAATACTTACAATGCCTTTTTGTTTCAAATTTTAGTATGATTAAGTATGATTTAGTATAATTATAGTATGATGTTCCATGTAAACACACTGACTCTCGACTCTTCTATCCAGCTGTCATCACATGATCTCCACACTGACCACAGTTTGAACACAAAGTGAGCACAGAATCACAGGACTTTCCCAAACAAACACACCGTACCTCAGTGAAGCATTACCTGAGAGCAATGAGCTCCACCCAGAGCCGGATGAAGGCCATCTGAGGTCCAAAGGCTGCCAGGATGTATGTGTAGTGGCCCCCAGACTTCTTAATACATGTCCCCAGCTCAGCATAGGACAAAGCCCCTGCATACAGAAACAAATCAGACCAGGGGCCCTTCACACAGAAACACATCAGACCAAGGTGCCTTCTGGGGTCAGTTCCTGGGAACCACATACAGCTGGAGCAGCTCCAGTCAGGGGCAGAGCAGTGAAGGGGATCAGAGCATGAGCTTTCATTTCAACCTTAAACCCCAGGCTTTAGCATAGGTACTGCTTGGCTTCCTGCTGAGCTCCGGGGCCCCGGGGCTTTCTGCTGTTCATGAAGGAACTTTTACAGCTGTTTGCATTTATACCTTCTTCAATAAAAACAGGACATTCATCTACGCAAGAGCCTCAGTAGAAACTTTTGTATGTTAAGATTATTTAACCTCAGATTCTTTTTAGCTTGATAAAACGGGACAGTGGAGCCAAGACAGGGCTCTCACTGGGAAGAAAGCAGGGAGAAGCAGATTCTCCAGAGTCTGAACTCACCCCTACAACAGTGGTATGTGCTGTCGTCACTCTGCACACAAGCCCGTACACGTTCCAGTACAGTACTGTACAGAACAGTACAGTACAATACTGTACAGAGCAGTACAGTACTGTATACTGCAGCTCACTACTGCGTTCCCTGATCCACCTGTTACTCAAGTCAAGTCTGTGCCTGTAGTGCGTGTCAGAACCACATGTGAGGACTTACATCTACAGTATATGTTCTCTGTCACACTGTGTACCTGAAAGTCTTTTTAATGGATGTGTTACAGGTGAAGTGGGAAATGCAGGCATTCTACAGAATATCTGGCATTTTTGAGCAAAGAAGGAAATCTCTTATTTAATACTTGGTTTGCCTCAATATTACATAGAATGCCTAGTGATATTTAGTGGGAAATAAACTGTATGTTTTCAGGATAAGGACAAAAACAACATTTCAACAATTTTCAAGTATTCTTTAGGCTTTGGCACACTGAAAAAAATAAATAAAAATAAAACTAATGTGACTGTTAAGCACTCCTGTCTGTGAGAATGAACCAAAAGTACTGTACTTCCTGTTTATAACAATTTTAGTTTAGTTATTTTAGTTTAACTTTATTTATTTATTTATTTTTATTTCTTATAATACCATTTGGCTTTATTTTGTGCTGAATCATATTTAATACCCCAAGATTTAGTATTATAACCAATTTTAATGACTAATAACTTATCAATCCAAAATGTTTTAAAGATCTTTTTTTTTTTTTTTTTTTTTTAATAGGGTTGTGCCTACAGGGTTAAAGTTATGGTTCTGATTAGGATTAGGTTCATTTTAGAATGCCAGCTACAATCAATGTTTGGGCAAGTTCAGAGTAGTTAAAGTAACCTTAAATATTTAGGCAAAATAGGAAATATCAAAGCATTTCTTACTTTGCCTAAAAATTCTGCAGAATGTCTGATTTACCACTTTGCCTGTAACAGATATAATATTCAGGTTTTTTGCAGTACCAACAGCTGACAGTAATAAAGTGCTCTCAGTTTAGAGGAAGAGCTAGCTATTTAAGCTACTGTTCACTGCAATTAAATACTGTGAACCATCATAGGCCCTTTCCATGTGTGTCTGTTAGGTGTGTGTACTTTGGCCTGATTTCCAGATGCCCTGCTCCTGTGTGTGAGTGTACATGAGGACACTGACCAAAGAGAGACAGCAGCCCACAGGCGATCCACACCAGCAGGCTCACCCCGCTGCTGCCCGAGTGCACCAGGATGTTCTTTGGAGAGATGAAGATCCCAGCTCCAATGATGGTCCCAATGATAATGGAAATGCCTCGGAGTAGAGTCACTTTTTTTCCTAGCTCCACTTTCTGCTCCGCGCCACTCTGCCCTGTTCCATGGAGGTCCATATGGGTCCCTTTCTTTTGAGCTTTACAAACCCTGGTGATGCCTCCATCTGGTGAAGAACTGTTGGTCATTTTAAACTCTGCCTCACTCTTGTCTTGTCTTGTAAGTCTTGCACAGCCTGACATGGGCCCCAGTCCAGTCTGGTCCTCCTCAGTGTCTGGAGTTAGCTGTGAATCCCGTCCTAAAGTCGGCCGGCCCCGTGGACTCCTCCCACTGCTCTCATTTACTTCTCACGCCACAGTGTCCAGTAAAACTTCAGAAGACTTCTTTTTAGTAGCAGCTCTTGTGTAGCTCCTCCTTTTGGCTGCTTCCTCTCAGGTCTTTTCACACTTATTGGCTTTAACCCTCTCCAGGCAGGCTTTGCAGATTTGCAACAGCTAAATGCTCATTATGTAATTACAAAAAAAAAAAAAAGTTAGAATTGTTTATTACTACCCCATATGATAATGTCCCCCAAATATCAGATTTTTCCTGTTACTAAAACTTAATTTGAGCCTGAGAGGGTTAAAAGCGCCACAGCTCGTCTCAGAAAAATGACTGACAGTGCACAGTTTCCTGTTTTACCGTGAGAACTCTGACATGTTGGAGCAGGACATCTATCACAGGGCTGATAGAGTATTGGCAGCAAAACCTCAAACATATCAAGACATGTCATGTCCCTCTCTGGGGTAGAGTCCTGTTGTAGTCCTGGTTTAACCCTGGTTCAGTCCTGGTTTAACCCTGGTTCAGTCCTGGTTTAGTCCTGGTTTAGACCTGGTTCAGTCCTGGTTTAGTCCTGGTTTAACCCTGGTTCAGTCCTGGTTTAGACCTGGTTCAGTCCTGGTTTAGTCCTGGTTTATTGAGTCCTGGTTTAGCGCTGGTTTAGTTCTAGTTCAGTCCTGGTTTAATCCGGGTTTAGACATGGTTTATTGCTGGTTTAGACCTGCTTTAGTCAGAGCCAGATCTAACTTTTCTGAGGCCCTAAGCAAAATTCAGCTCTGGGGCCCTACTATCAGCTATGTCTTAATTTGTGATATATCCATGCTAGCTTTCATTTAATTTAATTAATTACCTTTAAATTAATTGTTGTTGTTTTTTTTACCTTAACTGTCACCCTGCCTGACCTAGTATTTAGAGATGTTTTATTTAATAAACATTTTATTGATCACATCAGTGTAGGATTCAGTTTATTTAAGCCAACTTTATATGAGAATATTTAATTTAACCTACTGTTTTACAGGCTACTTAGTATGTCATAGATGAATTGTAATAAAACTTAACCTAAACACACTATTGGCTGCTGTAGCCTTTTTAAACATACTGTGACCCCCTTTAGGGCCCTGACCCACCATTTGAGAACCACTTTGCCAGACTCACTTACATGTGCACTTAACAGATTCATGTTGTACCATGATCAGTTAAATATACTGCAATGGTGACTGTCTTCAAACAGCACGTCAACCCTCTGCAGGTAGATTTAGTAACTGTTACACACATTTCACACAGCCTCTGCTTCTGCGGGATAAACAGCACCTCAACCTTGTGACAATATATCTGCGACTTTGTACATTTTTATTGAGGAGACTATTGTCCAGTGTGGAGTTACTTTAAAACAGTTTCTGCTTGAGGTAGCCCTGAGTTTGCTCCTCTATTGCTCCTCTTCAGCGCACAGGAAAGCAGTCAAGACTCAAGAAAGACGAGGAGCGAGGGAGAGGAGAGGATGCAGCAGCAGTGCCATGTAGTTTTCTGAAACATGAATGATAAAAGAGTTAAACCACAGTTTCTCTCACAGCGGAAAAAAGTAAGGAGCACACACACAGTGTGCGCATAGCTGCTGGAGAAAAACAAGTGGCGTGCTGTGCTTCAGTAGTAGGTCTGTAGTGCCTAGGACAGGCTCCTACTGCCATCAGCATTCATGAAGCATAAACCAATCAGAGGGAGGTATTTGGAGAGAGATCAGACAGTGCCCCGTTTACCCTAACTACACAGTGACGGACAGACAGAAGCGGGACCACTAGAGGAGGAGGTGGGGCCCTATCTCAGCTGCAGGGCCCTACACAACTTGCGTAGTCTGTGTATAGGAAGGTCCAGCTCTGGGTTTAGTTCTGGTTCAGTCCTGGTTTAGTCCTGGTTTAGACCTGGGTCAGTCCTGGTTTAGTCCTAGTTTAATCCTGATTCAGTCCTGGTTTAGACCTGGTTTAGACCTGGTTTAGTCCTGGTTTTAACCTGGTTTAGTGCTGGTTTAGACCTGGTTTAGTCCTGATTTAGTCATGGTTTAGTCCTGGTTTAGACCTGGTTTAGACCTGGTTTAGATGTGGTTTAGTCCTAGTTTAATCCTGATTCAGTCCTGGTTTAGACCTGGTTTAGACCTGGTTTAGTCCTGGTTTAGTCCTGGTTTAGACCTGGTTTAGACCTGGTTTAGTCATGGTTTAGTCCTGGTTTAGACCTGGTTTAGACCTGGTTTAGTTGTGGTTTAGTCCTAGTTTAATCCTGATTCAGTCCTGGTTTATACCTGGTTTAGACCTGGTTTAGTCCTGGTTTAGTCCTGGTTTAGACCTGGTTTAGACCTGATTTAGTCGTGGTTTAGTCCTAGAAGTCCTAGTCTAGAAGCTACTACTTTACAGTCGCACACATTTTCACTATATAATGTTTGACACTTTTTTAAATATATTCATAGATTTAGATTTCTTGATTTTGCTGTCACAACCGTTCCATAAACCAGTGCCTTTGATTGAAGTTTTTTCAAAACCTCAGTACGTTTTAAATTATAAGTGATTTCTCTTTTCATAAATTTGTTTTGAAGGTTGGTTGGTAAGGCTTTCAGGTGTGCTTTATTCATAGTTTTCAAGATATTAAATTCTACTGATTGAATTTTAGTAAGTTTAATTGTATAAATATAGGATTTGTAGGATTCCCTGTATCCACTCCCATTTATAATCCTTACCACTCTCTTCCGCAAAAGGAAAACTGGATTGATATATGTTTTACAAGCACTTCCCCATACTTACAATATGTCAGATGTGGAAAAATCAGTGAATTAAACAAAATATGCAATCCTTTTTGATTTAATTATTAGCTATTGTTTTGGATATTTTTACTTTTACATGATCTATATGTGATTTCATGTCAAGTTTCCATCAATCATAACACCCAAAAACTTCATCTTATTTGTTCTCTGTATTCCGAATCCTTTAATATATAATGATGCATCATCACATTTTCTTTTATTACCAAAAATCATAAATTTAGTTTTGAGAATTTTTAAAGACAATCTCTTAATATCAAACCATTTTTAAAATGTTCCTAAATTCATTCTGAACAACTTTTAAAACTTCTTTTAAATACTTCCAGTTTTCTCCTAAGTAGAATAAGGTTGTTTTGTCAGCCAATAAGATACATTTTAGCAACTTGGAAACAAAAACAATATCATTCACATAAATGAAGAAGAGCCGATTTTTGCGGTACCCCACAACTGATATTACATATATCTGATTTCATGTTATTAATTTCTACAAACTGTTTTCTATCTTTTAAATAACAAATTCATTGATGTGCCACCCATCTAATGCCATATTTCTTCTGTTTCCATAACTAACGTGTTCATGCATAAAGGTGTTGTTTCCTCTGGCCTTTTGGTCATGTCTTTTTTAGGGAAACATTCTTCAGCACAAGATTTTAACCACAAGAAAAAGGGAACCGAGGAACAGAACATAGACAGCCTTCAGTACTTCAGTATCACACAGTCTGCTGTTAAATGGGGAGCAGAGGGGGGCAAGGGTACACACTCCCCCCTCACATCCATCAGCCGGGCTATTCACACTGCTTTATCCACAGTTAATATCTCTCTCACCAACACACTGAGCTCTCAGACATATTCCCACACTTTTGTCATTTATGTATTTTATTAATACAGTCTGCATAAAGCCTTTTTATACACTTTATTTACTTGTCCAGCCGCACACAGACAGGGGCAGTGCAAAAGTGTACAAAGGTTCAAAAGCAACAATTAATACAGCCGAAACATATCTTCAACAATTGGATAAACACAAGCAAGGAAAAAATTAAATTTGTCTGGCTGGACAGGATGGAACTTTGGTCAGCATTATTTATAGTTTAGAAACACCCCAGTGTTCCTAAAGAACACACATTACATAGTAACGTTCTTCAGTAAAAACAAGATTCTGTGTTTACTCAAGGACACCCTGTCACTAGATGACACAAACACCAAGCAACTCCACAAATCCATAAAAGAAAAACAGGGAGGAATCAGACCTGAAGGCTGGACCACCACTGTCCTCATACAGGCTCTCCTAACTGTCATAAGTTCACAGTCTGAACCAATGCCATGTGTCTTAGAATGTGTAAATCTGAGAAAAGCATAACTGTAAAAACTCTGCAGTGAGAGGAGAACACACTATGAGGAGAACATACTGTGAGGAGAACACACTATGAGGAGAACATACTGTGAGGAGAACACACTATGAGGAGAACATACTATGAGGAGAACATACTGTGAGGAGAACACACTGTGAGGAGAACATACTGTGAGGAGAACACACTATGAGGAGAACATACTGTGAGGAGAACACACTGTGAGGAGAACATACTGTGAGGAGAACATACTGTGAGGAGAACATACTGTGAGGAGAACACACTGTGAGGAGAACATACTGTGAGGAGAACACACTGTGAGGAGAACATACTGTGAGGAGAACATACTGTGAGGAGAACACACTGTGAGGAGAACATACTGTGAGGAGAACATACTGTGAGGAGAACACACTGTGAGGAGAACATACTGTGAGGAGAACATACTGTGAGGAGAACACACTGTGAGGAGAACATACTGTGAGCAGGAGAATCTGCTTCTGTCCTGGGAAAAATGCAGCTGTTATTTTAACACAGCTCTGAAAGGAACCTGATGAAGCAGAAGAACAAACACTGTCAGAACTCATTAGACATGCACACTACACACACACTCACACTCGCATCCCACACACACACACAAACACACACACACACACACACACACTCACACACACACACACACACACACACACACACACACACAAATACACTCACAAACACACACACACTCACACACACTCACACACACACACACACACACACAAATACACACACAAACACACACACACTCACACACACACACACACACACACACACACCTACACACACAAACACACACACACTCACACACACACACACACACAAACACACACACACTCACACACACACACACACACACACACAAATACACACACACACACACACACACACACACATCCTTGCCAGGAGGACATTACATAGAGTTACATTCATTTCTTGGAGCCTAAACCTAACCTTAACCAGATTTACTACTGCCCTAAAATATATCGATGGTGATAATTTTTCAAAGTGAGGACATTTTGGGCTGTCTACAGAGGACATTCCTGGGTGTAGTGAAAGAGGACATAAAGTTAATTGTTGTGAGTGAAGAGGATGCAGAGGATGCAGATGGAGCTGAGGATTCACTGTGGATACCTCTGAAGGGAACAAACTCGAGGGCAAATAGAACACACTATGAGCATTTATTTTATGTGCTTCAATTTCCGAGATATATTTACCAGGTCAGGTCAGATTTGAAGGCATGGGATTGTAATTGTAATCGCCGCTCATTCCACTCATAGAGTGGTGGAATGGCCTGAAGAAATGTTAAAATTTCTGGTGGACCAGGATCATTTCTTGTTTGGTCAACATTTTTTTCAGAATTTCTGTAAAATGTTGCAAGTCTATTAATAATTTCTAATTACAAACAGAGTATTTCAATTAAGCCAGTCACAAAAGTGTGGTTCAGCATATTTCAGAGGAAGTAAATTTCTAATTTTATCTTTTTTCTGATTTTCTTGATTATTGTGAGTAAGACTCCTTTCAAAACTCAACAAACAAAAACAACATTGAGGTCAGTGATATACTTCTTTCTATGGACAATAAACTTTTCGCTCTCAACGTGAGAATCTCATTGATTGAAGTTTTACATAAAGAATTCCAACATCTATGTGAGAGTATAGAATTTAGTCAAGAACAAATTCACTGATAGCCAAAAATACATCGCTACAAAACACAGTTTCAACACTCCCAAACCAAATGCACTCCATTGTGATGATAGACATGTTCTAAGATAGACAATCTGTTTTGTTCCAGAATTCCTGAACAGAAGGGTAACAATGATGCGGAAAAACTGATTAAAGACTTTATGAGCACTTACCTCTATATTCCGCCAGACAATGTTAAGGACATTACTTTTCATCACATACACCAGATTGGTCTCAGGAATATACAAAACAAATGACCACAACCTATTGTTGCAAAATTTGAACACTTCAAACATAAACAACTGGTACAGCGCCATCTAAAAAATACAGACATTGGGCTTAATGATCAACTGCCGAGTGAGATTCTGAACAGATGCAATATTCAGGGGGGAGTTATAATAGAGTTATAGAGTTATTATAACTGTAACATAACAACTGCTAGAGGTCTCAAAATAGTTGGGACAGGGGCAACAAATGGCTGAAAAAGCAAGAAATTTTAAAAAGGGTCAGCAGGGAGAACATCTAGCAACCATTGGATGCCCGTGGTCTTGGGGCCCTCAGACATCATCGGCATGATTGTGTTAATGACATTACTAAATGGACCCAGGAATACTTCCAGAAACTACTGTGGGTAAACACATTCCAACTAAAGCTTTATCATGCAAAAAGGAAGCCATATGTGAACATGGTCCAGAGGCCCTACCATGTCCTGAGCCAAGGCTCATTTAAAATGGACTGTTTCAAAGTGGGACAGTGTGTATGATGATGGTGCTATGATCAGACCAGTCCAATTTCTTTTTGGAAATGACAGACGCTGTGTCCTCCGGGCTAAAGATGAGGAGACCTTCAGCGTGTTATCAGCTCAGTTGAAAAGCAGCATTTCTGATGGAATGGGGAGCATTAAGTGCATACAGGATGGGCAGCTTGGATGATTTGGAAGGAACTATGAATGCTGAAAGGTTTATAAAGCTTTTAATCACAACATACAGTATGCCCTCCTCCATGACATCCACAATAGCACAGCCTTCCTTAACTTTTCCCTCTTACATTCTAACTCCCCCTCTTCTATATTATTGTTTGTTTTCACAAGTTCTGTGCGTTCCGTTTCTCCTCAGCAATTGGAGTCGGCCGGGAATTCAGTTGCACAAAGCTGAGCACTGACAAAATACAGTGATCGGGTTGTAAGAGAAAATCACTGCAGTCTGCGAGGGATGGCCCCCACAGGCAGGTGTGAAAACCTGGGTAGCTTTGTTTATTGTTGTTGGTCATAAAAGCTTGTGGTGTGAGTGGATGGCTTATGACTCTTTTCAGACTGTAGCTAGAGGGAGATGTAGAGCAATCATGGGTAAATAAGGGTTAATGGGTGGGAGAAGAGCCTAGGAAACATTCCCTTTAACCATCAACGCTGGGACCAAGGCACCGTTAAGTTTTTGTAAAGTGCACATGCAGTGAGTACCAATCAGGGTATCATTCTTACACTAACCATGGCACTCTAGATTCAGTCGATAAAAATGAAGATGCATTAATTAAACTAATCATACAGTATTTAAGAGAAAGGGCTGTTCCTCTGGATGCAGCAGTAGATCTTTATTGCTATCATCTGTTATATGTTGTGTGTTGTCTGTATGTTTATTATGTGTTGATTGTTATGTTGTGTGCTTCATAAAGTTGCAAGACATGTTCAGTCTTTGCCTCACATACAATTTACAAAAGTCACCAGTCACTAACCAAACACCTAATGTAGTGCCTATAAAATCAATCAGTAGGCAAAATGCATAAATGCAATAAATATTTCAAATTTCAAAAGACGTGTAAATGTACAAATGTTACTTACGTTGTAGAATTTAAAATGCATAATATATCCAAAAACAAGGAGCCGACGAGAGAGAGTCCAGCGCAGAAAAGACATACATGTTGGACCATCCCAATTGAACTGGAGCCAACCCTGCACCTGCTGCAGACGCTCAGTTTGTCACCTCCACCAAAGTTCATCAAGGTCATTATTATGGAGTTATAAAAAATCATTAAGTAGTGGAAATTTACAACCCATGATGTAATGTAGGTAGCCTGTGGCACGCCCATCATGTTATGTTCCCCTTTATTCTGATTTCATCAACATTTAACCACATCCCCTTGCATCCCGTAGTGGCAGTTACACTAAACTACAATCAAGAACCAATTTGAACTCTATCCCTCTTTTGTGTTTTATCTTATCTACAGTGAGGCCCAGTGTGTTTCCCTCACAGCTACAAAGTCACACATTTCTCAAAGAATGCATGAAGTTGAACACATTACATTATCATGACACTGCACTGCATGACAAACACTCACAGCACTGAAGTGTTTTACTATAATGAATATATAAAGATTATATGAAGCTTGATTATACGTATAACCAGCAAAATGTGAATAACATACATAGATTACTCAAAGCTTGAGTGTACCTTTAATACTTAGCATAAAACCATAAGAAAACCAACCCTGGTGTTACCAGTCTTACAATGACCTAACAACATTTATAGCTTTTTAACTCATTAACCTCTTCAATGTCCATTCCCGATTCCTTCTTATGTTGCTGGAAAGTCCCTGCTCTAAAAGTAGGAGCTAAAAAGGGTATAGGAACTATGGCTCCAGTCCCCAGTTCCTATCATTTGTGAATGTGCAAGAAAACATGATCATTCAGTTCAGAGGCCTGCTGATGATGTGCTGATGATGCATTGTGTCTTTTGATGCAGGAGGAGTGCTCTTCTTGCTGCTTGGATTCAGCTCATTTATCTGACACCTGATGTGTGAACCACAGGCCAAGATAGGATCTGGATGCACTCTTTCTGAAATGGTCCAGAGGCGCTGATTGTAAAGGGCTTCAGTGCTGTGATTGGGCCTGCAGTTGTTCAGCAGACAGTCAGAACACGGCAGGTTTGACGCGGGCTGATAGATGGTCAGTACTGAGGCATCAATTGCTATTCTGTAAAAGACGCTTGATGCAGTTTTCAAGGCCCTTGGAAATGTTCCGTTGTAATAAGATACAGTATTTTCTAAGTGAGTTGTAGTAATAAACTGTACTTCTTTTAGAAATAAAGTGGGTAACACGTGGAGGCAGCAGGTAGGTAATAATAGATTTTATTTATAATGCACTTTACATGTGTCCAACAAATCTCAAAGTGCTACAATAAAAATGGTAACAACAGCACAGTAAAACAAACAAAAATCAACCATAAAAATATTTGAATAAAAATGTTTATAGTTGCTTTTTAAGAGTCCACAGACTGTGGTGCCCTTAGATGACTTGAAAGGGCATTCCAGAGACATGGGGCAGCTGCCTTGAAAGCCCGGTCACTCACAGTGCTGTGTTTGGTCTTCGGAGAGTGTCTGTGCTGCGGAGTTGTCTGGTTGTGGTGTGGAGGGTGAGGAGCTCTATGAGGTATGGTGGTCTGAGGGCCTGTTTACACGACAACGCTGGCCAGGAAAACGCAACAGTCCTGCCACCTGCGATTTGCATTTACACGACAACATTTGTTTAGCCTGAAAAACGATTGTAAACTGTAGTACCCATATTTGTCCAGCAAACGTCGCTGTGGACCCCGCAAATGCTAAACACCACACAGAGAGTAACTGCAGAAATGACAGCTCCGATCTGAAACTTTCCAGCTACTTTAGGATCTTGTGGTTTTCTGGAGCCATTCTCATAAGGTGTCTCCTAAAAGCAAGTACTTGTACAGATATTAGACCGTTACTGAACTAAATATGAATATAAATATGAGACATAAAAGCCTCGTATTTTGCGCTCATAGGTCAGCTGACATACGGCAAGCACTCATCCAAGTCACTGTTAAGATTAACGCAGTTACGTTATTGTTTTCAGTGAGTACGGTGTTTTTACAGTTTACACGAGAGCGAAGCCACTGGAGCGGCTCCCTGCTGTGAGATGAAAACACCTCTTCCAGCGATTTCAAACCTTTGCGGATTCGGAAAATGAAAACCCCGTCCTCGTGTAAATGAAAGGCCAAATTGCTATCAAACCTTTGCAGATTCAACAAAATGCGTTGTCGTTTAAACAGCGCCTCAGACTGGAGATGATCTCTTTAAATGTTTTGTCAGTGACAGGTGTGAAGTGTGTCAGCTCTAAGTAACACTTAACCATCCTTTTGTTGTATTTCGCACAGCATTCTAACTGTTGTTGTACTAACAGTTAGCGGAAGGCAGAAGAAAATATCAATACCTCCACGAACGATCTACACAGCTCACACACAAACTTGTACTAAATCTCAGGACTGAGGTGTTGCATGTCCAGTGTGCTTACTTTTTCCTTGATCTCTTAAATCAAAATGTTCACAACTTGATATATACTGTAAAAAGAAAGTGAGGAGCTATGATAAAAGAAACTCATCCCACTGCACCTCACTCTTGTAACTTCAGTGTAATCATAAACTTGTATTATATGCAACAATCGTACAACGAACTTGTTCTTGAAGGGCAAACTTACATACTCTAACATTTTCATATAATCAGAGAGATCACTAACTATAAAAATTCTCATGAATTCATTGGATAGTTCAAAAATACCTGTATTGCTGTAATTGTTGTGGACGTCTATACTGAATAACTATAGCAATACTGTGGTTTATCTGAACACAGTTGTCACTCTCAGTGATCTTAAGTCATTATACCCCAGTGGTCACAGTGACCAAAAAAATGATCTCACTTCTAAGGTTCCACATTTAGGTTTACATTATATTTTAAGGCATTATTGGAGTCAAGTGTCACATGACCACAGGTGTTTATTCACAAGTTACACCTGGAGAAGTCTCAAACAAAAGCTTATGAAAGAGTGTGATAATGAAGCTAGAAGGATGAGTTTTGGTATGCACCATCTTTAAGGTCTCTCGTGTTCAGATATGTAGCTGTAGTTGTTTTTTTTGGTTTGGTGAGAGCAGGAGAGGAACAGTGAGCAGCAACAATAGTAACCAATAGGATCACACCTTGTATATAGGTCTCCATATTATAATATATATCCATGTTTTGCATTGCAGTCATCAAGTCCAGATGAGCAGAGACCATCCTGCAGAGAGCTCGAACCCAGCTTTTGAGTGAAAGGGTCAGACAGACCCATTTTACAGTTAACAACTTGAAGAGTAGATTGGAATACTTACAGGACAAGATAGCAACAACAGTTACAGAAGAAGTTTTCCAGAGGATTTCCAGCTTCACCCAGACAGCACAACTCTCACAACACAAGAAAAGCAAGGAACTTCAAATCAAGAAATTTTAGATTCTGACCAACAAACAACATAACTTCAGTGACAGGCTCAGCCAGAGGAAGGATAAAAACACACAGAACCACCGGCAAACAGCTAGAGGCGGGTTAAGAATCTTTCCGACCATGAACTAACACAAATGGAGAAAGAGGTATTATCCAACTGGTTAAATTTTTCAGTAACACCTAAACAGATTCTTACGGTAGACCTCATCATAGCCACAGAAACAGCCATAAGGAAAAACAAATTGGCCAAATCAGAATCTGAAGAACTGAGGCTCAGAGTCTCAGCTGCCCTGTCCAGTGCTAAACCACCTCCTTCTAATCTTACCTCAGAAGAAAGGAAGGCTTTAACAGCGCTGGAGAAGGACCACAGCATCAACATTCTGCCAGCAGACAAAGGTAGATGCACAGTGATCCTGAATGCAGTGGACTATGAGACCGAAGTGAACAGCTTACTCAGTGATGCTACCACCTATGAGACACTGAGGAGAGATCCAACCAGTGGCTACAAGAAGAAGGTTATAGACTGTTTAGAGGCTGGAGAAAGACCAAGTCATTGACAAGCAACTTTATTACAGACTACGCCCGGGGGACACCATTCCTTGCATCTATGGCCTCTCTAAAATTCACAAGGAGGGAATACCACTTAGACCCATCGTCAGCAGGACACACTCAATCACTTACAACCTAGCAAAACACCTGGCTTTAATCCTAGCCCCTCTTGTTGGCAACACAGAGCATCATGTTAGGAATTCACAAGACTTGGCTAATAAAGTTAAAAATCTCCAACTGGATTCTGACGAGACTATTATGATGTGACGTCCCTGTTCACCTGCATCCCCACCACAGAGGCAGTAACCGCTGTGAGGAAGAGACTGCTTCAAGATGGAGAACTGCAGGAGAGGACAAACCTGACACCGGACCACATCTGCCAACTACTGGAGGTGTGTCTCAACACCACAGTATTTCCAGTTCAGAGGAAACTTCTACAGGCAAAAACATGGCTGTGCTATGGGCTCCCCAGTCTTCCCCACTGTGGCTAATCTGTACATGGAGGAAGTTGATAGCTCTTGGCTCATTCCCAGGTACTACCTCCAGCCACTGGTTCAGATATGTGGACGACACCTGAGTGAAGATCAAAATCCAACAAGTGGAGGTTTTCATAGGGCATATTAATGCTGTGGACCAGAACATCAAGTTCACCCATGAGGATGCCACAGAGAACAGCCTAGCCTTCTTAGACTGAGCAGTTATCATTGGAGAAGACAGGCGGCTCCGTGTGGAAGTGTACAGGAAGCCCACTCACACAGACCATTACCTGTTATTTGATTCAAACCACCCACTACAGCACAAACTCGGTGTGATCAGGACACTGCAGCACAGAGCCCAAGGTGGTGCCCACAAGCTCGGAGGGAAGGAGGAAAGAAGAGCTACATGTCCGCCAAGCCCTCAGAACCTGTGGATATCCCAACTGGGCCTTCTCCAAATCCCAAAGGACAAGAAAACAGGACAGGAAAGAACAAGAGCCAAAAAGGAGCAACATAGTCATTCCTTACATTTCCGGCCTGTCTGAGAAACTTAAAGGATTTTTAGCCAACACAACATCTTGGTTTATTTCAAACCTGTTAATACTCTCAGACAAAAACTGGTTCACCCCAAGGACAAAATTCCCAGTTACAAACAGAGCAATGTTGTGTACTCCATCCACTGCAGTGAGAACTGTAATGAACAGTACATTGGAGAAACCAAACAACCTCTGCACAAGCGGTTATACCAACACCACAGGGCCAACTCCAGTGGACCAGAATCTGCAGTACACCTCCACCTGAAGGCCACAAACCACTGCTTTTGAGGACAGTGACGTCCAGATCTTAGCCAGAGAGAAAGGATGGTTTGAGCGAGGAGTGAAAGAAACAATCTTTGTCAAAAAAGATAAACCTTCTTTAAACAGAAATGGTGGTCTCAGATACAACCTTCCTTCTGTCTACAACAGTCTCCTGAAACCCAAACAAAACAAACCAGTTTCACTCAGGTCATTTACATCTGTAGGAGCTGCCCAGGCTGGGGAGGGTTAACGACTCTCACTCCAGCTGAGGACAAAGGACTCTTAACGACCCGAAACCACTCAGGCTATTCATAGTCTCCTAAACCAATAGAAGTTAGTTTCAGGTCTAACTCCTCCTTCCTAGGAGCATATAAACCAGCTCTCTTACCAGTTCAGTTTCAGAATTGAATAAGATGGATAAAGGTGAAACGTCTTCAACTTTAAAAATCAAGTCCAGATGACTGCCTTTGAACCTTTTGTTGCGATGCAATTCCCTTGGATGAGTGAGAGTCTTCACAGACATGTATTGCATTGTACTGTATGTATGTTTCTACTCTTTGCAGGAATATAACCCTGACTCCAATTGTGAATCTGTTTGTTGTGTGTGACCTACTGCACCAGCCTGTAATTCTGCATGTTTTATTACAAGTCTTTGATACAGTATAATGTTACATTTCAAAGGCAAAAGTATCAGACGTTTACATTAATACATATGGGGAATATATAAATTATGGGGAATATATTTCTTTGAATTTTTCTCTTCACCTGCATAATTCCTCCAGTCTACAGGCTACAGTTGTAAAGAACAAATACACACACCACTGTTTAACTGGAAAATAAAGTCCAGTGCAACTGGAGACAGAGCAATATCTACAAATTGTCACTGAAATTCAAAATACTCACTACATATGAACTATATATTTAATACAGAAAGTCACTGAATGAAGTCCAGGACTTAAATTGTGACATTTCAGACTAAAATTGGATAAAATATTTAAAATCTAAACATGTAAAATTAAATTTGGTTTATTTATGGAGGTCAAAACATGACTTTATTGGCCATTATATGGAGACAAAGCCCAATTGTGCTAAAAGTTGTGTGCTATTGCTATAGAAATTAGGATTATGACTTTTATTTACTTCAAATTATAATTTTACACCTTCTTTCAGACAGCTAAAACACTTTTTGTAATTCATATGCTCAGATAAAGTATATTAAAAAATTGTTGACCAAATTGCTTTCGTTTTCCCCTTCGCGTATCTGTACAAAGTTTTTTCTTCCATTTTGCTTCTCTGGAACGACAAAAATTGAGAAATAAATCACCTAGCAAGCTTGCTGTTTTGCTAGCTGCGATGAGCTGCTTTCTTGCGAGACCCAAGACTTCTGTGACTCTGGGTCGACAACGATTACTGTTGCAAGTGTCACTTTCAGCCCAGAGACACCAGGGGGAGATGCCGCACGCTTCATTTACCACACAACAACTCATTTAACCATCACACGGATGGCGAAACAGTTTATATAAGGTAAAACAGTTACTGAGTTCTGCCTTAACAAAGTCAGAGAAATGCATTCCTCGCTTGGTAAAATTTACCTCACGAAGTCACAAACTTTTAAACACCACTAAACAATGTTGTCCTGTCTGTTTAGTCCGGACTAAGCTGAAGCGTAAATTTAACCAGGAAGACTGGGCTCTCCTCCCACTGCACTCACTGTGCGTCCTCTGAGTCAGCTTCCCTCTCTCAGCCAATCACATCCTACTTCCTCAATCTCTCAACCAATCACCACTCAACTGTCCAAATTTAAACAGTTCTGTCTCTCCTGCCATTCAGTTGTTTCACGTTTAAGCTCACGCCCCATCACCACCTCAGCAGCAGAACTATCTCACTCTCCTCCATCACCTCCTCAGAACCATCTCACTCTCCTCCATCACCTCCTCAGAACCATCTCACTCTCCTCCATCACCACCGCAGAACCATCTCACTTTTCTCCATCACCTCATCAGAACCATCTCACTTTTCTCCATTACCACCTCAGAACCATCTCACTCGCCTCCATCACCACCTCAAAACCGTCTCATTCTCCTCCATCACCACATTAGAACCATCTCACTTTCCTCCATCACCTCCTCAGAACCATCTCACTCTCCTCCATCACCTCATCAGAACCATCTCACTTTTCTCCATTACCACCTCAGAACCATCTCACTCGCCTCCATCACCACCTCAAAACCGTCTCATTCTCCTCCATCACCACATTAGAACCATCTCACTTTCCTCTGTCACCACCTCAGAACCATCTCACTCTCTTCCATCACCTACTCAGAACCACCTCACTCTCCTTCATCACCTCAGAACCATCTCGCTCTCCTTCATCACCTCAGAACCATCTCACTCTCCTCCATCACCACCTCAGAATCATCTCACTTTTTTCCATTACCACCGCAGAACCATCTTACTCTCCTCCATCACCACCTGAGAACCAGCTCACTCTCCTCCATCAGCAAATTATAACCATCTCACTCTCTTTTCTCGCCACCTCAGATCCAGTCTACTTTCCTGGTTCACCACCTCAGAACCATCTCACTATCCTCAGTCCTCACCTCAGCAGCACAACCATCTCACTGCCCCTATCATTGCCTCAGAACCTTTCTACTCTCCTCCATCACCACCTCAGAACCATCTCACTCTCCTCCATGACCAGCTCAGAACCATCTCACTCTCCTCCATCACCACCTTAGAACTATATCACTCTCCTCCATCACCTCCTCAAAACCATCTCACTCTCCTCCATCACCTCCTCAAAACCATCTCACTCTCCTCCATCACCACCTCAGCAGCAGAACCATCTCACTCTCCTCCATCACCTACACAGAACCATCTCACTCTCCTTCATCATCTCCTCAGCAGTAGAATTATCTCACTCTCCTCCATCACCACCTCAGAACCATCTCACTCTCCTCCATCACCACCTCAGCAGGAGAACCATCTCACTCTCCTCCATCACCACCTTAGAACTATCTCACTCACCTCTATCCCCGCCTCAGAACCATTCTACTCTCCTCCATCACCGGCTCAGAACCATCTCACTCTCCTCCATCACCACCTTAGAACTATCTCACTCAACTCTATCACTGCCTCTGGACCATTCTACTCTCCTTCATCACCACCTCAGAACCATCTTATTCTCCTTCACCACCTCAGAACCATCTCACTATCCTCAGTCACCACCTCAACAGCAGAACCATCTCATTTTTTTTTTTAATTAAGAATTTATCAAAATAGCTCCAGAACGAAACACAAGATCTTAAAGTTGTTGGGAAGACCGGAACTATCAGTCTGGGTAAGTTTCCTTCAGATTGAGTAAAGTTCCTTCACTCTGGCTAAGGATCCTTCAGACAGGCTAAGGATCCTTCAGTCTGGTGTAACACGGGTGCCAAAACCGCACTGTATTCACTGTATTCTCTTGTCCTGCCTTTTGCTCTTGGATTTTACGTGCCTTGCGTACCTTTGGTCACGTGACCATAGCTAGCTTTATTAGACGCTACCCGGAAGCTATCAGTAACACGCGAGAGGAGAGCCAGATTAATGTTTGCTACGAGGAGCCGACTACTAGTCCAAAACCGCCACGAATGAGCCGTGCGTTTAAATGATGGCCAGATTTTGATGGCGAGCTAAATTCACCGAACCTGAATCAACTCAGCTACTGGAGATTCCTACAAGGAACCCCCTACAAGGACAATTTTTTGGAATATTGAATCATTGTAAATGTTAAATGTATGTTTGTGTCTTTGTCTACAATTCTGTTAATACATGGTACCATCAAAAGCAACCCTTACAGTCTCTCCCTCCTCTCTCCCTGAGCCGTACCTTACTCCTCTGAATGCTAGTCCATTACTATCACATTGCATATGGTTCATATTTGTTTTTATTCAGTCACTATTCCATGACTCTAATTACCATTTTTTGCAACGTATGTGCTACACTGGGCAAGGTTCCTTCAGACTGGATAAGGATCCTTCAGCCTGGGCAAGGTTCCTTCAGACTGGGTAAGGATCCTTCAGTCTGGGTAAAGTTCCCTCAGACTGGGTAAGGCTCTTTCAGTCTGGGTAAGGATCCATCAGCCTGTGTAAGGTTCTTTCAGACTGCATAAGGTTCCTTCAGTCTGTGTAAGGTTTCTTCAGACTGGGTAAGGTTCCTTCAGACAGAGTATGGTTCCTTCAGACTGGGTAAGGGTCCTTAAGACTGGGTAAAGATCCTTCAGACTGTGTAAGGTTCCTTCATTTTGGGTAAGGATCCTTCACTCTGGGTAAGGCTAAGGCCCCTCAGGACTGTCCCAGGCCTGAAAGATTCAGCTCATGCTGCAGCAGTGATAATATTTAGCTTGACTTTGCATCGACTTCCACTTTGTTTAGCATCACTCATGACAGCCGGGGTCACATTGTCTGCAAATCAGTCAGGAAAGAAAAAAAGGAGGAAATAAAGTGCAATATATTTGCCAATAACTTTAATTTCCACAGTGCAGGTAATCTGAGTTGATTTTATTCAGACTCAAGTGGCCTGTAACGCAGCCAACACACACATGTACACACGCACAGACACGCACATGCATGCTCACACGCACACACGCACACACAACACACACACACACACACACACACACACACACACACACTGAGACAAGCAGTCATTTTACTGAGAGGATGAGTGACAGCTCCATCATCAGCCTGATAGGCCCTGACAGCCTGTCAGACACAGCTGAGCTGACCCGCCCGCAACAATCATAGTGTGCTAATAATACACCTACAAAATGGCCCATTTATGGACAAAATAGTGCCACGTCGACAAGAAGACTCAACACTGAAAACTTTTCTGAATTAGTGCAAGACAAAATAAAGCTGCATCTCTTCACTTGATGACAAGTTTGAGCCTCAGGCAAATACAACTTTGGCCGGTTTGTCACTTTTCATTTGAGATTTTCCTCAGAATTCTCAATTTTTTTTATAATTACAATTATCTCAATGAGTGTCACTGTCCAATATGGCTATGGGCTTCTCCTGCCTGTAATATATCCCTCCATTAAATTAGTGTCTTTCTTTGAACAAGGTTATATGAGTTGATCAGGACTGGGAAAAATTACAGGACAAATGTCTTAAAATCTCTTTGGGTTACGGTGAATTTGTCACAGGACTGACCCCTTTGTGGGTTGTAGGGTCATATTGGATTGAGTTCAAGTACAGGTCCACCAGACTGGTTAAAAAGGCTGTGTTATCACTGTGGGGGCTTTTCTGCTTCACAAAAGTTTCATTTCACTGGACCCAAATTGCTTGTTCACAGTAGCTCAGTTGTACATAAAAAAAAAACACTTATAAATGACTAGTCAAAAAGAGAAAAAGTAATAATATAAATGAAATATAATAGTAAATAATAAAGTAAATAAAATATACACAATTTGCATATGTACAAATCTAAAATAAATAGAAGTAGACGTACCACAGTACCATAAGTATTTGAACACTGACACAAGTTTTGTTATTTTAGCTGTAAACCAAAGATTATTCAAAATACAGGAAAATACATCTGCTGAAAGAGCGGACTCTCAGCTGTAATTTGAGAGTATTCACATCCAAATTGGATGAAGGGTTTAGAAGTTACAGCCATTTAAAATGTAAAAGCCTCTTTTTCAGGGGCTCAAAAGCAATTGGACAGTTGGTTCAAAAGCTATTTCTTGAACTGCCTGGGGCATCTCCATCATTAATCCATCATAAACTGAGCAGGTAAAAGGTCTGGCCTTGATTGCAGTGTATGGTGATGTCCATGGCCTCCAGACATCATCCAGTCATCACCTGCAAAGGATTCTCAACAAAGTATTTAAAATTAACATTTTATGTGCAATAATGTTGATTTGTCCAATTACTTTTGAGCCTTTGAAAAATAATGTTTATGATCCTAAATAACAGCACCTCTCTAAGCTGCTCAGGAGTTAGCAGCCCCCCATACTATATACAGTAGACAGCTTCTTAGCTTATTTTAAAGCAGAACTTAGTAACTTTTCTAATTTCTTCTCAGTTCTCATGTTCCTCTCTGGAGTGCCCCCTACATTTCGGGGTAAAGCACTATTGTAAATACTCACAACTCCAGTTCCTGTGTGATCCCTTGCTCAGCTTTTCTTTAGTTTTCCACTCTAACTGTGATGGGCTGCTTTTTTCACGAGACTCAAGTATGTTTTTTGGCCCAGAGGCACAGGGAGAAAAGCTGGATGCTTTATTCACCCCGTAACTCATTTAACCATCATGACTCCCAAACAAAAGTTTATTTAAGGTAAAAAAGTCACAGAGTTGCGTTTTAATATTTCTAGCCATTTCTATGTACGTTTTGCTTAAGTTATGCTCAGTGTCCTATGAACACCTTTCTCTGAGAACACCATCGTGAACAAAGTTAAGCCTCAGACCAGTTCCTGACAGATATTTGCTATTGCCGCAGGTCACTCTGGACACTGGCCAGCTCTTCTGAACAGGACATGCAACCTGTGCTCTGCTGAGGGGAAGGAGGGGCAGCAGGGAAAACAAACAGGCAGATCAGTGCTGCAGCTCTCCTATTAAAACAGCATCAAGTCTATGTAGTAAATGTCAATTTAGCCTCATCTCATATCGTGTGCAAAATGATATTGATATATTTTTATTATTGATCTTTCATCCACTCCTAACCGGAATCAGCTGTTGCTAATATACCCTACTTTGTTTTTTAAAAATAACATTGGCACAACATTTAGCTTGTCCTCTGTTTGAATACAAGTGTTTATCACAAGATGTCTAGTCTTTCTAGTTTTTATTCAAGTGAGGATTATCTGTTGTCTACACAACACACAGAAGTATGTAGCTCCACATTTTCTAAAGCGGACCCAGAGCTACGTGGGACGGTATGGTACGCTTTCTGGGGATGTTTTGAACCACCTTGGGCAGTGGTGTGGCAGTGGACCTGAGTCATACCGCCCCAGTGGAAGTGTGCCTAGTGAACAGAAATGGAGACAGGACAGTCCCCTGTGGTGCCCCACATCCTGAGCAGCTTCTCACTCAAAATCAGAGGAGTTAATGCTGTTAAAGACACGGGACAATCAAAGAACATGATCCTCATAGTGCCTTTCTCACCATCCAGGTGAGAGTGAGCGCTGCAGCAGGTAGATGACAGCATCATCCACACCAACAACAACTGATACACAAAGTGTAGAACGTCCAGGGCAGGCTGAAGATGAAGCAGATCCCAGTCAGCTGTGCAGCACGTCCTCAAAACCCAGGGGTGGTACTCTTGCCTTTGCTGACTTTCTCCAGGTCTTCTCACCTGGCCAGGTGTGACAGTCACAGGGCTGAGTTCTTCAGTGGAGGTGGGAGTTAGAGGAGAGCAGAGGTGGTAGGCAGGAAGGAGTCGAAGATGGATTGAGGATTGGGGGGGTGGGCGTGAAGACTGGAGCGGTGGATTTCCCGGACCTATCTCGCTCCACTCACCTGTCTGGATGAGGCCACCTGCTGCATCCTATGGACTTCCTCAACCTATCTCACCCACTCTCGTCTGGATGAATCCTTACAGAGCTGATCTATGATCCTATAGATGAACTAAGGGACTAACAGTCCTAGATGCATTGCCTGTCCATCCTGGGAGAGGATCTCTCCTTCAATATGGGCTCCATAAGGTTTCTTCTTTTTTCCCGTAGCTGGGTTTTTTAGGAGTTTTTCCTTACCGAGAAGGAGGGTCTAAGGACAGGAGTGTCCTGAGTCTGTTTAGTTTAGTGTAGTTATTGTTTGTGCTGATTGTGTGTTAAGTCTGATTGTGTGTTTATGTTTGATCAAATGTTTGTGAAGCCCTTTGAGGCGACTTTTGTTGTGATATTGGGCTATACAAATAAACCTGAATTGAATTGAACATGTACCCCACTGTCTTTTGAAATTCACTTGAAATATGTACTTAAGACACACACAAGCCGCTAATTTTAAAGCTAGTTATATTCACCCCTTGTATTGTTTATCCACAGAGCTCTACTTTTCTTTTTTCAGTCATAAAATGAAGTACAACTGCTGCTGGATCTTTTGTCTCCTCCCTCTCTGTAGACTCACAAAGCCTGAACATTAGATGACATATTTCATGTTCCGTTAAAAATTTTGTTTTGTTTTGTTGTAGCTGCTGGATGTTGCACCTATGCTATGTCACACACTGTTGGTAGGGCAGAAAAGTGGTTAGCACAGCAAAAAGGTCCCTGGTTCAATTCCCAGACTTGTCTTGGGCCTTTCTGTGTGCATACTGCATGTTCTCTTTGTGTCTGGGTGGGTCTCCTCCAGGTGCTCCGGTTTCCCCCATCAACCTAAAACATTCACAATAGGCCAGTCCTCCAGCCAGATACTCCTGACCAGGATCCTGCCTCAGTGATTGCCCACTGCTCCTGACAGGTTCCCCCAGTGGCAGTAAGGATGGGTCAAATGCAGAGGACAATACAGTATACCTTATCTTACCTTGCAGAGCTTACCAAGTTCCTATCCAGTTACTATTGGCAGTGTGAAAGCGAGCAGACAAAAAGTTGTCCTGCTGCTTGGCTTTGATGTTGTCCTGCTGCTTGGTTTTTATGTCCTTCCACAGGTCACGGGTGTTCTGCTGGAGATTCGCCTCCAGCTTCCTCCTTCAGCTGCTACTGTATCCTCGCCAACTTGTCCCTATCTCCAGATCCAATGGCTTGTTCTCTCAATTTCAGCTAATCCTTCAACTGGCTTATGATCCAGGACTTGTTGTTAGGATAACACAGGACAGTCCCAGAGAAGTGACACACATCAGAACAGAATAAGTAGTCTAGTCTATATTGTTTTTAGTTAGCTCAGAGTTTATAGTAAAGAGAGTGGTTAACAGAACCAAGCCGGGACTCAAACACGGGTGTCTCAGTTGATGGTGCAGGCCTCTACAGACCTTCATCATGTGTCTCTCCTGCATCTCTTAAAATGAGGAGACATCTGGGCACAGCAAGGTTCATTACCATACTCCATTCATTTTTAACTGTGAATTTAAGGAGATGTTGAGTTGTTCAGTCATATTTCAAGTTTGTTTTGATGTATAAAATAAAAAGGAAAAGAATATTGAGCAGCTTTCTGTCGTAGCCTTGGGGAGAGTTGGAGATAATCCTGGGGGACTAAAGTAATCGGAGCTGAAGCAGGACCCTGATGAGAGCTGGTGCCGGGGGGATGTATCCGGGTGGGAGCAGCTGTCTGTGGAGCTGCAGCCCTGAAGCCCACACACCCCTGTGTTCTCGCCCACCTCCCTGTGAGCGTGATCCCTGAGGACGCTGCTCTGAGCACGCTTACTGAGGACGCTCCAGAGCCCGCAGGAGGCACACTTTGTTTCGGAAGACTGTTTGATTCGTCTCTCCAGCGCTCTGTTTCAGGATGTCACTGCACAGAAAATCAATGTCTTTCTTCTCTCCTCCCCTGCTCCTTCCCACTCATCCTGGTCTTCATCTGTGCAGGGCCGAGAGGAGCTGGCTCTATTTAACAGGGTTTTCTTGGGCCTCTTTCAGAGCGGACTGTGGTGAGCAGCCCACTCATCTCTGCTTGTGTGCTCCTGATCCTGTCATTAGGCTGCCAGTCAAACACAAGAAATTGCATTTGTTTTTCTCGAGACTTTCCTTTTGACTCTTCATGTCTGAAGGCAGTATGTCCTGGAACTGTCACTGTTTGAGATGTTTCAAAGTTTCCCTCACTCTGCGTGACACTAAGAATGGCCAGATATTATGTCTGGGCTGATTCAGGTTTGCCTAGATCAGATGCATTTGAGGTTGCTGTTTGATTCATCACAACTACACGAGCTTAAACTGCTGTAAGTTTAACATGTTGGAGGAGCAGGTGCAAAGGTTTGGTAGGAGGAAAGACTGCTGTTATTTATGCAAATGTAACCTGGTAGTGGTATCAGCCTGCATTTACTTGATTTAACTGGGTGTGATTTGCAGTGTAGGTGTGGTGAGTGGGTGTGCACTGGTAATGGGGAAATACAGGAGAGCTGAGGAGCACCAAATATGTACTGGCCTAGCTCTTTCTCTTGTCCTCTCATCACATGTGCTCAGGTATGTACTATTATGTTCTAAAGATTACAACAGAATAGAAAGCGTGAGTTTCTTAATAATGCTTGTTTAGTGATTTATATCCACCATAGCATGTTGTGAAACTTGTAAATTGTTTATGTGAAACTTATGTGCTCTTTTTCCTCTCATCACATGTGCTCAGGTGCGTGGTATTGGGGACCAGGGTGACCTGGTTGGAGAACAGTACAGTCAGAAGTCCCAAGGCATGGCCACATTCTACAGCACCTGACTGAGCAACGGGTATTGCCATATTGCCAACCCTCCGACCCCCTCCCCCCCACACACACACACACACCACACCCACTCACCCCTCTTGCAGACTTTTTAACTTAATTTATATTTGTTTGTAATAAATTTCCATACTATTTCAAAATCAAGTCATTGTCTTTGTCTACAACTGGTTATGGTCAGAAGCCTTGTGGTGGAGTGTTACACAAAGATGGGGCATTAAAAATAAGACTCTTATTTTTAAGAGCTTGATTTAAAGGTGGAGGCAACAAAGAGACAATCTTTACCTGCAATACTTTTTCCTTTAGTTTCTCTCGAAATTCCACTGAACTGCAGCTGTCTTTGACACTGGACATCCATTGAGTTTCTTTCACATCCTTTTAACTCTTGTGTACCCTTAGAAAACACTACCCTTTCAGACTTCTGGTTTGGCCATGCGAGAATGAGGCATGCATGTGCAGCTCCTACAGCTAATTTGTGAAAAATTAAGATAATCAACAAAGTAAGCTACAATTTTATAATAAGAGGCTATATTGACATCAAACGAAATAGTACTATTTTTGTCAAAAATGCCACTGAAAAAAAAGTTGACTCAGAAAAAATTCAAAGCTGGCAGCATCTGACGAGGCGGGCCTTGGCAAAGCCTCTGAGAAAAGTACTAATAGAAGCCCAAGCGAGGAGAATCATACCCTGGGCAATCAAGAAGTGCTGAACGTGATTGCTACTCTATGCACCAAACTAACCCATATAAAACTGAACATTTGCAACACTCTCTGAGGTGAAATTTCTACGCTGAGAGCTGAAAATGATGCAGCCATTTTCACTTTGAGGAGGCAGTTAGAAAATCATATTGGAAAGCTTAAAGACATCATGGATTCGGCTACAAGTCTATCTCTGTGGCGGAGTTAGAGGACAAAGTCTAAAGCCAAGTCAAACAACTGACAGAGAAATGCAAGGATTTGACTCACACTCTCTGACTGCACAAGCATGAGGAGATCTAGAGGCACATAAACAACTAGGTCAATGCAGAGTAACTCAAATGTGAATGAGAAGAAGGTAGCTATGACCTTCTGTACATTAATGTTAAAGGTGTTAATGAGCCCATCAAGGGAGGAAAAGTATTATCTCATCTAAAAGCTCTTAAAGCGGATGTCATCTTTTTTCAAGAGACACACTTGAAAAATTATGCTTATAATAAACTGCAGATGGATTAATCAGGTAAATCACTCATTTTCAGCCAACTGTACTTTTAGAAACCCTGGGAACCACTAATAACCCTGCATTTTGTGAGCGCAGTACTCTGCTTGGTTGGTATGGCTACTATAACATCATTAATGTAGGATGGCGCCGTACCATTTACGGCCTTGTAAGTCAGGAGAAGGATTTTAAACCTAATTCTGAATTCAACTGGAAGCCAGTGAAGTGAAGCTAGCACAGGAGTAATATGTTCTCTCCTGTTAGTTCCTGTTAATAATCTTGCTGCTGCGTTTAGAACAAGCTGAAAACATTTTAAAGAGTTTTTAGGGCACGCTGCCAGCAGAGAGTTACAGTAATCCAACCTAGATGTAACAAACGCATGGAAGTTTTTCAGCATCATTTTTAGATAAAATATTTCTGATTTTGGCTATGTTACGTAAGTGAAAGAATGCTGTTTTACAGGCTTGGTTTATATGAGCCTTAAATGATAAATGTTGGTCAAATAAAACTCCTAAGTTTCTCACAGTAGAACTTGAGGCTACACTGACACCGTCCTGGGAGATTATCTGGTCAGACAGAGCATCTCAGCTTTTTGGGGCCGTGTATAATGACCTTCTCAACGCGGTCATTCTGATCAGGTTTAATTGATAAATACAACTGTGTATCGTCTGCGTAACAGTGAAAATTAATGCCAAGGCTGCACTGAGATCTAACAGAACTAGGATTGAGACCAGTCCATTGTCTGAACTTAATAACAAGTCATTTGTGACTCTAACTAATGCAGTTTCTGTGCTATGGTGGGGTCTAAAACCTGACTGAAAATCTTCAAATAAGCTATTGTCCTGTAGGTGGCGACATAACTGTTTAACTACAACTCTTTCTAGGATTTTTGAAATAAAAGGGAGATTTGATATTGGTCTATAGTTGGCTAAAATGTCAGGATCTAGACTGGGTATTTTCAGAAGCGGTTTAATAACTGCATATTTAAAAGACTGTGGCACATAACCTGTTTCTAAGGAGGCATTTATTATGTTCAATATAGATTCATTAATTAGGGGAAGAGTTTCTTTAAAAAGTTTGGTAGGGATTGGGTCTAAAAGACAAGCTGAGGTTTTGGAGGACATAATGACTGACTGTTATCTCAGCTTTGATCTACACCGATGAAGCAGTCTAACATTACAGATGGTTTTATAGAGGCCTCCATTTTTACAGCTTTGGCTTGCTCTTTCTGTACTTTGTCTGGCGCCTGCCTTTAGGGCGAGAGCAATCAGAACAAACAATACAATTTGGACATTTATCAGTTTCATAAAGCCAGTGGCGTTCAGTCAACCTTGTAGGCAGCTCTGCCCCCTCTGCTGAAGCCCACCCCCCTTTTCCACTTTCCCTTTTTATGTAACCTGATAGTAATCCAGTTATAATGTCCTGAATATAGGCCTTTAGTGACTTGTGTGGGGCTGGGGTGCACTTACTGTAAATGACATGTGAGCTGACAACACTAATGCTTGGCATTGAAAATGTGGTTGTACCACTTCCATGACCGGTGTGGAAATAGGCAGGTTTTCATTCTCTGGTCAGGTCTATCCAGGTCTATCCCCCCATGAAACTGTTGTACTGGTCAACACACACTATTATGGTCTAATTATATTTTTATATACATTTATGGTCTATTTATATGGTATATTTATGGTGCGAAAACCACTCTCATTTTTCTTTGTCCTGATTCTTTTCTGAACATAGCATGCCCATGAATGGTTGATAACATTGTGAGATGTTTAATGTCGTGCCATGCACAAGACAACAACTTTCCCTTCCTGAGAAACACTGGGTCATCTCCACTTTTCAACATTCAAGGCAGTGGGTCTCAGGCATTTTGGCATTCCTTGCCTTGTGCTTCTCACTGTCCCACACAATCCAGTCTTACTTTCGGCTAATTCACAGGCGATGGCTGGTGATGTGTAATAACTATCCATGTAAACTTCATGTCCCTTGTCTGTGTATGGGGCCATGAGTTCACGGACGACAGAGTGGGTGGCACTGATGCAGCTGGATTCTTCACTACGCTGACCAGTGAGCATGGACCACTGCAAAACATAGCCTGACCGACTTTCACTCAAAACATATGCTCTGTAGCCATATTTATCCAGTTTCTTGGGATTATAAAATTTTAGAGTTGATCTTCCTTTGAATGTTATTGTCATCTCATCTAATGAAAGTTCTCTGAGTGGGACTATAGACTTCTGCAATGCAAGGCATTATGATTTTTATTATTGGATGCCCGTTGAAGAGTTTATCATATCCTGGCTGACCAACTTTCACATATTCACTATTATTGGCAAAATGCAAGAATGACTAAATCATTTCAAATCTGTTTCTAGACATTACTCTGCCAAAACCAGGGGTGTATGTTGCCCAAAAAGTTGCCCAATAATCCTCAATCTCTGGCTTCTCTACCAGGCCCATAGGACAAATGCAAAGACAGGAATGCTTTCATTTCAGAGACTGATACATCACACCATGCATGGAATCTGGACTTTGGCTTGAGCTGTGTTGAGGATAAAACTTGATGAGCATATCTGTTAGTCTCATTTGTAATGAGGTTCCAAAAATCATCAGTTAGAAAGAGAGATAAAAAATCTATTGGATCAGCACCAGTCAGATCCTTCTCTCCTTTATAGCCAAAAGGCTCATCAAACTCCACTCCTGATAAGTTTCTAGGTGTGTCAGTTGATCCCAGTCATCTTCCACATTGGTGTTTATGCTGGCCCTATTGCTACAGCCTCTCCCCTGCCTTCCTCTTCTACCACACCTGCCTCCTCTCCTACTTCTGTGGCGGAAAGTGTCAGTACAAACTCTTTCATTGCCACTGGCACAGTCACTTTCCCTGCTGTCATTGCTTACACTCGCTTCAGAAGGTAGATATTCTCCCTCAGAATCAGAGTCAGCAGTAAATGAAAAACTGTTTCATCACATCATGCTTTTAGCCATTACTATAGACTTCTCTCTCAGTGCTTTGCTTCTCTATCAGATGTGGTCTGGATATGTGCAGCTGAAAACAGCTGTACACACAGCGTTGCTATTTAGGACCTCTGGTGCCTAAAGGGTTAACTTTATACTTCAGATAAGTCAACATCTTCTTACAAAGCACGGCAGCTTCTGAGGAATGTCTATCTACTGAAATGAACACAGTAACAGTCAGAAAGCCTGGAAAAACCTCTCACCTTAGAGGAAATAACCAGAACACTTTATACCGTTACCCAAAACAAATGATGATACACAGCAGAATTCTACAATGAGTTTTGGCCCCTTCTTTTCCCCCCTCTTTTATAAAGTGACCAGTGAAATTCCTGCAAACTGTAACTGTAACCAAAACACATAAACACTGCTTACATCACTGTAATTGCAAAACAGGACAAATATTATACAGAATGTGCCAACTACTGTCCCATCTCACTGATCAGTACTGACTTAAAAATCCTAACTAAAGCCCTATCAATCAAAAGGGATTCAGTAATCTCAAATTTAATACATATTGATCAAATTGGTTCTATTCAAGGAAGACATTCCTCAGAGAACTCAAGAAGACTATTTAATCTTAAAAACCTTCACAAAAACAATACTGCCTTTTTAAGTCCACTTGTTACAGCAACCTCAGACACTGGAAAGGCGTTTGATAAAGTTTTTTTTTTTTTTTGTCACTACTCTGAAAGATTTTGGTTTTAAGCATTACTTTATGACCTGCATTAAAACATTATATAGTCTCCCAACTGCTATAACTCTGTTACAAGTAATAGACTTCTATCAAAATCAAATTACAACAAGGTACCTGACAAGGCTGCACTTTATCTCCACAACTATTTACATTTTTATCGAACAACTGGCTACATCTCTCAGGCATTGTGATATTATAGCAGGTATTAAGACCAAACTATATCATCATAAAATTTTGTTTAAATGTTTTTGTTTTGGTTCTAAAACTGCATTGCTGATTGTCCAATCAGAAAAGAGACCATTGTTTTGATTTAGGCTGCAGTACTGTGCAAAGCGGTATGAGCGCATGCTGTTTGCTATACCTTTTAAAGATTTCACCAAATTTGAATCAACTTTTTAATCTCACCTTCACACTCCTGCTACAAGAGATCAAAGACAATCTACAAAGATGGAATAAATTGCCAATATCCTTGATTGGCCATATCGCTAACTATTAAAATGAAAATACTCCCACTTGTTTTCTATGTTCTCTTTCTAACCTCAGTCAACAAATCATCAAACAATTTGACAATAACTGCTTGTTGGAAATATAATGAGATACTTCAATATAACTATGCCCCGTGTACTCACACACCAATATGGGATCTGACTTGTAATCAGAAGGTTCTGGATTTGACGTCACTTCCCGGTGATTGCACTCCATTGCTGTTTTGTTGCATACACAACTGTTCTTCGTCATTTGACTAAATCGCATTATTTAAGGCATATCTTTTAGCAGTTTAACTTAGTTGCTCTGAGAAATCTAGTATCGTATATAATCGCTTCATGTCCAAGCCACTTTCAGCTCGTGACTCAGTAATAGTTTACTAGCTTCTGTTAGCCTTTAGCCTATCTTAGCCTAGCATTAGCATGGCGTCTTCATCCTCTGCCTTCACCCCCCTTTTCTGCTCAATGTGCCATATGTTCAGTGAGAATCCTGCCTCCTTTAGTGATGATAGCAGTAGGTGTGTGAAATGTAGTTTGTTTTTTAGTTTTGGAGGCCAGGTTAGAGCAGTTAGAAGCCCAGCTTCGCACAGTGGAGACTGAAAGTAAGCCAGCTAGCCAGGTAGCTACAGGGACCGCGGACCGCGCTAGCAGTAGCAGGAGCGCTAGCCAGACTAGCCCCCAGCGCCTCCCCAGCAGTCGGGAGACAAGCAGGACGGCTTTGTAACAGTAAGAAGGAAGCATAGCGCTAAACGCAAACACTTAGACCACCCAAAGCTTCCCGTCTGGAATAGATTTTCTCCCCTCAGCGACACACCTGCTGAACCATCGACTCTGGTGATTGGGAGCTCGATAGTTAGAGACGTGAAGCTGCCAGAGGCTACAGTTAGGTGTTTTCCGGGGGCCAGAGTGGGTGACATTGAAGGAAACCTTAGGCTTTTAGTCCAGAGTAGGACCAGGTTCCATCGAATCGTGATTCATGTTGGCGGTAACGACGCCCGGCGGAGACAATCAGAGGTGCTCAAATTGAACGTAGGGTCGGTGTGTAAACTTGCTAAGTCGATGTCAGACACCGTAATATTCTCTGGTCCCCTGGCCAATTTGACCAATAATGAAATGTACAGCCGCTTTTCATCATTCAACTGCTGGTTATCTAGATGGTGCCCAGAAAACGGCATCAGAGCTGATCTATGATCCTATAGATGAGCTAATGGACCAACAGTCTTAGACACATTGCCTGTCCGTCCTGGGAGAGGATCTCTCCTTCAGTTGGGCTCCATAAGGTTTCTTCTTTTTTCCCACAGCTGGGTTTTTTTAGGAGTTTTTCCTTACCGAGAAGGAGGGTCTAAGGACAGGAGTGTCCTGGGTCTGTTTAGTGTAGTTATTGTTTGTGTTGATTGTGTGTTAAGTCTGATTGTGTGTTTATGTTTGATCAACTGTTGTGAAGCCCTTTCTATAGATTTCCCAATCATCTGGATGTTTACTAGCACAGTACTTAGCCCAGGCTTTTTGCCTCTAAATCTATAGAGGTTTAGGAGTTCAGAAGTCATCCATGACAAACTTCTTCCTTTAACCCTCACAGTGTTAATTGTTGCATGTTTATCGATTACTTTGATGATCTTGGAGTAAAAAAATTCTCAGGCATCCACTATGTATGGAATTAATAATAATAACTGATCCCACTTGTCCAACTTTAATATATTTTGGGGGAAGATTGTAAAGTTAGATTTTTCATACACAGTAAATAATGGTAAGGCCACTCATACAATCAAGCATAACACCTGATGTTATTATTCGCTCTGAATTAGAAACAAGTATCCAGTCCAAAAGGGATTATGAGTGACTACCAACCCTGGTGGGTTCTTTAATTAATTGGGTTAAATGTACACTATTAATTAAGTTTTTATCATATGGAGGAGCAGTCAAGCCAATTCCAATTGAAGTCCCCAAAAATAATGAGTTCTTTTTGTTCATCTAATGAGCGGATAGTGTGAAAAATGCATCAGACTGAGTCAGATGGTGCAGAAGGAGGGCTATAGATGTTGCCAACAATCAGTGCTTTGTTAGCAAGAAAAGTCATTTTAACAAAGACACTATCAAAATTAACTGGGTCAATGGAGGGAGTGACACATTTCGAGTTTAGCCTACTTTCCACATAAGTAACAACCTCACCTCCTCTTGAGCCTCTATCAACTCGATACAATGTATAACAATCTCCTTATCAGCAATAGTGTGTAGTCAGGTTTTAGAGATAGTAATGATAAAAGGTTTGTAGAGAGAGACCCAGGCACAGAAGAGGATAAGGGGTAGTCAATAGGCGGCCCGCGGGCCACATCCGGCCCACCAGAGTTTTTCATTCGGCCCCCAGAACATGCCCATGAACTCAGAGTCCATTTAAGTGTTTCGGGCTCTTACTCTGCAGTTCATAGAAAACAGACAAAAACGCTTTAACTCGGCCTGAAAAGCTCAAAACAACAATAAAATGTTTTGCTAATCTCTCTGGCATAGAACCTTGTAGAATGAAAATTTAAAAAGCATTTTGTAGCTCTCCACAAGCTCTACCTTCCCAGCAAGTTTGATTGAGATTGCCTTATCTATTTTCTCAAAGAAAAACAAATCTTTAACTGTTCTCACTGTCAATTTATTAAAGGCCATTTTAGCAGCCCTGCTACAGATCTGTGAGATTTGACCTTAAGATACTTTTGGAAGTCCTGAGAGGACAGCTCAGTGCATCCCCAACCGTCTTTTATCAGTCTGGGCTCTTACTCTGCAGTCCATAGGAAACATCCAAAAATGCTTTATCTCGTCCCGAAAAGCTCAAAACTGCAATAAAAAAGATGTTGCTCATTTCTCTGGCATAGAACCTTGCAGAACAAAAAATTTAAGTGTATTTTGTAGCTCTTCTCAAGCTCTACTTGCACAGCAAGTTTGATTGTGATTGCCTTGATGCCTTGCCTTTATGAGAGCATCTGGACCATATGGTGTCTGCCGAGAAAAATTCTGGTCCTCAGACAAATGTAGTTAAAGACCCCTGCTGTAGATGCAGATGTTGATGTAACATCAGTGCTTTTTCAAGGCAACATATAATCTTGTGATGTTCTGGAACTTCCCTCGAGAAAATTTTCACAAACTGGACCTCATTGAATTTTAATTGATGACCCCGTTTTAGAGGGTAAATTCCGAATGTTTAAACCTTAACTACCTGATCCATTTTGGAATAAATTCCAGAAATTCCATTTTTCAGCCTATATAAAACCATTTGTGAAAAAAAAGAAAAACTCCTATAACTTATCTGGGCCGTATGCTACAGCGGGAGAATTTTGCCAAGGGACGCAAATGTGTAGCCAATCATTGTCTCGGAAAAAAAGTGAAGTTCCTCCCACTCAGATCAGGGACATAGTTATAGGTAGAGCCCAAGAGAGTGGAGGCTGTATACAGAAGCAATGGCGGCTGTTAACCCGAGTGGCAAGATACCTATTCCAGCTCAAACTACTACAGCTTACACAGCAAAACAGCCCAAGAAGTAAAGCGTTTATCAAACGTGAGAAGAAATAAAACGTGAGTAAATATCGGCGATGCATTCACCAGATAGAGAGAGCTTCGAGAGCGCATTGGTCTAAAACTGGATGCAGAGCTAGCTTTTTTATTTCTTGACAGTTAAGAAATGGTAAAATCTTGATAGAATATAGTAGCTAGTGATCAGTTTATGTGCGTTATATGCACAGAGCGTGCATGAGAAGTGTAGGAGGAGTCAGGTAAGAGGGAGGGGGACAAACTGGAAAGTTGCAGTACTTTATTCTCTCCACTTGGATGCAAGATCAGGTAGTTTAGCTTTAATCTGCTTTTATTCAATTCAATTCAGATTTATTTGTATAGCCCAGTATCACAACAAAAGTCACCTCAAAGGGCTTCACAAACAGTTGATCAAACATAAACACACAATCAGACTTAACACAAAATCAACACAAACAATAACTACACTAAACTAAACAGACCCAGGACACCACTGTCCTTGGACCCTCCTTCTCAGTAAGGAAAAACACCTAAAAAAAAAACAGCTGTGGGAAAATATTATAAATAAATATTATTCATCTTTTTTTTCCTTTCTCAGTGTTCTGATCTGGTGCAGTCCCCTCTGCCCTCAGCTCGTCAGTCCTCCTCCAGTTATAGTCCAGGAAAGCTGACATGCCCTCTTGTCTCCTGTCTGCCATAATCACCTGACCATCACAGCCTACTATATCCACAACACTGATGTCTTAATAAAGTGATTTAAGCAGTTGTGTCATTATGGCTTTTTGTCCACATCAAGTTTTCTATGTCCTCTTAAAAGTTAAAAACCTATTGGTGTGAAAGATTAAAAGTCATGTAGAAATGTCTAATATGAATAATTATTTTCTAAAAGCGTCTTCAGTGTAGTTAAAAGTCTTAAATGTTAAAAGAGCCTGTCATAGCTGTTAGGTTTGATTAGCTTTCAGATTTTTCTTTTCTTTGTCTCTACTTGGATGGAGCTGATCCACACTGAGGCCCTGGACAACTGTGAAAATACATTTTAAAAATGACGTGTAAAAATGTCTCTCTTTAGCATCTTAACAGACAAAATATGATCACAACAATGGCAATAGTGTTACTTGAATGCTGGAGGTTGCTGATTAACCCCCTTTTAAAAACCCTTTTAAAAAAATAATCAATCCATGCATCAAACCCTTAAACAAGTACTTATTTTGCAAATTATACTTGTTCTGACCAAAAATGTAAATAAAGTTGTAGAAAAATGTGGTTTAAAATATTAACCAAAATACTAAAAAAATTTCAAGTATCCCCTAAAATGGCATTTCCACTTGTCCCCCTTTCTTAATGACAAACTTGCGTTGCAGATTTAACTATTACAATAAATTTTAAATACAATTTCTTTTTTAGTATTGGTTTGATATGTGTTTCTTGTAACTATTGATACAGTTTATTTAATTATCAACATAATTTAAACGACAGTATTGATGAATTTAAGTTGTGTCCCTCAACATGCGTCCAACCCTGTTACCAAAACCTTTTTAGCCTGGCAACAGTGGGTCACATCACAGAGAAAAAATGACATCATTAGGCCACATGTTTACACCATGGGTAGACCAAATGTAAGTCCTCTCTTCTGTTTTAAATATTTTTCCAGTTTTATCAGTGCTGACTGTGTGCGTCACTCTAACCAATGCAACCTTGTTACCCTTATTATCGGAATAAGACAAGCTGCTTCAAAGTTTTCTTTATTTATTATTATAACCAAGTCTATCCTTAACATTAACAGTAACATTACATTCCACAGCTAGCCTCTCTTCCTGGAAAAAAGTTAAAAACAATGTCGATTTGCAACCCTGTTACTTTCACCCCTGTTACTGTAATCAGAGTAACAGGGTTGCATTTTCTTCAGTAAATCAAGTGCTGACAATTCACTGACTGAGTAAAATGAAATGTGTATGTATAATTTACTGTTTGTGATATATTATTATATTTTCCAAACCATAAATGGCTATTTTTTATTCATTTGTTGCCATCAGGTATATGTTAATTGTACAGTAACTACCTGGGTGAGATTAATTACTAAACATGAACTCATTCTTTCTTTTTTTAAATGGAGAGTATTTACAATCAACATTTTACATTTTTAATTGATTTCTACAGATTTCTTGCACACCACCAAGTGCTGCTGAAAGCAGAGACGCTACCATGCAAAGTAATGTGTCTGTTCAACCCTTGTACCGTTATTTCAACCCTGGTACAATAACATTTTTGTAAAAATAATAATAATAGTTCAATACCCTCAATACTCAATACCCTTTGTCACCGGTTCTGTTCATAATTTTCATGGACAGAATTTCTAGGTGTAGCCAGGGGCCGGAGGGTGTCAGGTTTGGGGACCACAGGATTTCATCTCTGCTTTTTGCGGATGATGTTGTCCTGTTGGCTTCATCAAACCAGGACCTTCAGTGTGCACTGGGGCGGTTTGCAGCCGAATGTGAAGCGGCTGGGATGAGAATCAGCACCTCCAAGTCCGAGGCCATGGTTCTCGACCGGAAAAGGGTGGCTTGCCCTCTCCAGGTTGGAGGAGAGTTCCTGCCTCAAGTGGAGGAGTTTAAGTATCTTGGGGTCTTGTTCACGAGTGAGGGAAGGATGGAGCGTGAGATCGACAGGCGGATCGGTGCAGCGTCTGCAGTAATGCGGTCGTTGTATCGGTCTGTTGTGGTAAAGAAGGAGCTGAGTCGAAAGGCGAAGCTCTCGATTTATCAGTCGATCTACGTTCCTACTCTCACCTATGGTCATGAGCTTTGGGTCATGACCGAAAGGACAAGATCCCGGATACAAGCGGCCGAAATGAGTTTCCTCCGCAGGGTGGCTGGGCGCTCCCTTAGAGATAAGGTGAGGAGCTCTGTCACCCGGGAGGAGCTCGGAGTAGAGCCGCTGCTCCTTCACATCGAGAGGAGCCAGCTGAGGTGGCTTGGGCATCTGTTCCGGATGCCTCCTGGACGCCTCCCTGGGGAGGTGTTCCGGGCATGTCCCACCGGGAGGAGGCCCCGGGGAAGACCTAGGACACGCTGGAGGGACTATGTCTCTCGGCTGGCCTGGGAACGCCTTGGGGTTCCTCCTGAGGAGCTGGAGGAGGTGTCCGGGAAGAGGGATGTCTGGGTGTCCCTGCTTAGACTGCTGCCTTCGCGACCCGGCCCCGGATAAAGCGGAAGAAGATGGATGGATGGATAGTTCAATACCTGTCTGAAATTAAGTGATTATTCAATGTAAATGTGACCTAATTACTTATTGGTAAAGGATTTATTTAACATTTATCTTTATAAATTCTTTTTAAGGTTCCTGATTTTTGGTAACAGGGCTGCACTAAGCACAGCGTGCAAGAAATAAAACATCTTATAAAAAGTGTACCGTTGATGCTTGAGCTGGACGAAGCATTGTAACTGACAGTTTATTACACTGTTTTCTTAAATACATGATAGAAAATTTAAAAATTAAGAGTAATTTTTTCCAAACCTTTGATGCCTAAATGTCCTGCAATTCTGGAATGACCCACATAACATCACAGTGACTCAGATAAATGGTTTCTTCTATATCTTGTCAATCTTAACATGAATTTGCCTTCCACTGTCGGGTACTGTTGAAATGATAACTCACACAAAGCAATGATAGTTAGCCAAGATTTTTCAGTTGCTAAAAACCAAAGCAACAGTAGAGCTAATTAGCATGTTATGCTAACAATTTGTGCAATGCTATGACTTCTATTTCTGAACGTACATTTTATGTGAAAAATGGGAAATCCAGCACACCGTATAATTGGGCTAATATATTCATCTATATACTTGTGTATTAAAAATGTATGTTATTGAACAGCAGCCAAGGAACAGCTGTAGTTAGCAATTAGCAGCTAAAAGCTAATGACAATGGCTAATGGCACAGAGGTATCAACAATCCATGTACGCTCAGTTTAGAGTCTGTGTGGTGCAAGTCTGAGGGAGAGCCGATGAGACCGTGCCATGTGAGTCTGAGGGAGTGCACGATGAGACAGTGCCATGTGAGTCTGAGGGAGAGCCCGATGAGACAGTGCCATGTGAGTCTGAGGGAGTGCACGATGAGACAGTGCCATGTGAGTCTGAGTGCACGATGAGACAGTGCCATGTGAGTCTGAGGGAGTGCACGATGAGACCGTGCCATGTGAGTCTGAGGGAGTGCACGATGAGACAGTGCCATGTGAGTCTGAGGGAGTGCACGATGAGACCGTGCCATGTGAGTCTGAGGGAGTGCACGATGAGACAGTGCCATGTGAGTCTGAGGGAGTGCACGATGAGACCGCGCCATGTGAGTCTGAGGGAGTGCACGATGAGACCGTGCCATGTGAGTCTGAGGGAGAGCACGATGAGACCGTGCCATGTGAGTCTGAGGGAGTGCACGATGAGACAGTGCCATGTGAGTCTGAGTGCACGATGAGACAGTGCCATGTGAGTCTGAGGGAGTGCACGATGAGACCGTGCCATGTGAGTCTGAGGGAGTGCACGATGAGACCGTGCCATGTGAGTCTGAGGGAGTGCACGATGAGACAGTGCCATGTGAGTCTGAGGGAGTGCACGATGAGACCGTGCCATGTGAGTCTGAGGGAGTGCACGATGAGACCGTGCCATGTGAGTCTGAGGGAGTGCACGATGAGACCGCGCCATGTGAGTCTGAGGGAGTGCACGATGAGACAGCGCCATGTGAGTCTGAGGGAGTGCACGATGAGACAGTGCCATGTGAGTCTGAGGGAGTGCACGATGAGGACAGTGCCATGTGAGTCTGAGGGAGTGCACGATGAGACCGTGCCATGTGAGTCTGAGGGAGTGCACGATGAGACCGTGCCATGTGAGTCTGAGGGAGTGCACGATGAGACAGTGCCATGTGAGTCTGAGGGAGTGCACGATGAGACAGTGCCATGTGAGTCTGAGGGAGTGCACGATGAGACCGTGCCATGTGAGTCTGAGGGAGTGCACGATGAGACAGTGCCATGTGAGTCTGAGGGAGTGCACGATGAGACAGTGCCATGTGAGTCTGAGGGAGTGCACGATGAGACAGTGCCATGTGAGTCTGAGGGAGTGCACGATGAGACAGTGCCATGTGAGTCTGAGGGAGTGCACGATGAGACCGTGCCATGTGAGTCTGAGGGAGTGCACGATGAGACAGTGCCATGTGAGTCTGAGGGAGTGCACGATGAGACAGTGCCATGTGAGTCTGAGGGAGTGCACGATGAGACAGTGCCATGTGAGTCTGAGGGAGTGCACGATGAGACAGTGCCATGTGAGTCTGAGGGAGTGCACGATGAGACAGTGCCATGTGAGTCTGAGGGAGTGCACGATGAGACAGTGCCATGTGAGTCTGAGGGAGTGCACGATGAGACCGCGCCATGTGAGTCTGAGGGAGTGCACGATGAGACAGTGCCATGTGAGTCTGAGGAAGTGCACGATGAGACAGTGCCATGTGAGTCTGAGGGAGTGCACGATGAGACAGTGCCATGTGAGTCTGAGGGAGTGCACGATGAGACAGTGCCATGTGAGTCTGAGGGAGTGCACGATGAGACAGTGCCATGTGAGTCTGAGGGAGTGCACGATGAGACCGCGCCATGTGAGTCTGAGGGAGTGCACGATGAGACCGCGCCATGTGAGTCTGAGGGAGTGCACGATGAGACCGTGCCATGTGAGTCTGAGGGAGTGCACGATGAGACAGTGCCATGTGAGTCTGAGGGAGTGCACGATGAGACCGTGCCATGTGAGTCTGAGGGAGTGCACGATGAGACAGTGCCATGTGAGTCTGAGGGAGTGCACGATGAGACAGTGCCATGTGAGTCTGAGGGAGTGCACGATGAGACAGTGCCATGTGAGTCTGATCTTGCTTTATATCTTGTGTTTGTGTTTGATTGTGGGTTTATATCTGATTGTGTGTTTGTTTATGTGTTTATGTCTGATATATGTTTATGTTTGTGTTTATATCTGATTGTGTGTCTGATTGTGTTTTTATATTTGATTGTGTGTTTGTGTCTGATTGTGTGTTTATGTCTAATTGTGTGTTTATGTTTGATTGTGTGTTTATATTTGATTGTGTGTTTGTGATTGATTGTGGGTTTATATCTGATTGTGTTTATGTGTTTATGTCTGATATATGTTTATGTATGTGTTTATATCTGATTGTGTGTTTATATTTGATTGTGTGTTTATGTCTGATTGTGTGCTTATGTCTGATTGTGTGTTTGTCTGTGTTTATATTTGATTTTGTGTTTATATCTTGTGTGTTTATGTTTGATTGTGTGTTTATATTTGATTGTTTGTTTATATCTTATTGTGTGTTTATGTTTGATTGTTTATGTCTGATTGTGTGTTTATGTCTGATTGTGTGTTTATGTTTCATTGTGTTTATGTTTCATTGTGTGCCCTTTGAGGTGAGTGCTGTTGTGATATAAATAAAATTAATTATTGACTTGATTACAACAGTGCAGGCTCCTACTGGGCTCATGTGTACAGTCAATGTTGTGAAGTTCATACAGGTTCAGGCAGGTTATAACATCAGTTTAATATTTTGAGTATTCCTCTGTTCTAAATTTAGATATAGTGGCCAATGGACTGAAATGGACTGAAATGGCCAAATAGATAGATGCCGATGTGTTTTTACTCAAACATAAGGAATAAAAGTTACTTCCAAACAAATTTTGATCAGATTGTGGGTGACTGTGTGAGCGTCAGGGCACAGACCTGCTCACATATTCTCCACAACATGTCCATGGCCATTCCATCAACCAAAGATCAGCTCTGGAAGGAAGGATAATTGAGTTTGTAACTGCACATAGGACAGGAAGTCATCTCTGAGTTTGCCAGGCGCCTGGTGGAGCATGAGTGCCACCTAGTGTTTGACACAAACAGTCCTGGTGATGTGTGTCCTCCATACACTAATATGATATCTGCATACAGGTGGTGTGGCCCTTCGTGAACATGTGCACATCCATATAATCCATTAAGTTCACTTCTGGTTGCACAGTGACAGAAATGTGTATGCAGTAAACATTTATCCACAAGTACTGCACGTGTTGGCTACATGATCTTGAAGCTCACACTGAAGACTGTGTTTCTGCAAAACCTATAATGACCAGCAGATAAAGGCAAAGAAATACTTTTGCACCATAAACCTGTCAAGCCTGAACTGAGATTATATGCCAAAAATTCAGATTTCTATATATTGGGCTACCTATAACAGCTATGGTTAGCTAAAATATATAACATATAAGGTTAACATTTTTTTTTTTTACATATAACATATTTGATCTTTTTTGTATCACATAAGATACATTAGCTGTTTATTGTGTGATAGAGAAAATAATTTTTGGCGCAAAAACAATCATGTTTAATGCATTAACCCTAACCCTACTGTTCACCCCTCAAATAGGATCCTTTTAAGACCTTTTATTTTACAGCTAGGTCAACAAAAATGAAAATAAAACTACAAATCGCCATAGTATTTTCCTCAGTATACATGTGAGAGATGAGTCCCAGTCATCTCTGGCAAGTTCCTCATAATAAAAAATGACCATCACCACCCTCTCTGACATCAGCGTGCACTCTGGGCTCATGGAGATTGGTGTGCTGCTGCACCCAAATGGAATTATTTATCTAATTAATTCTAGAAGACATTTTAACCTTTAATTAGTCTAATTAACCACAAAATAATGTAAGAGGTAACTTGCATTTTGGACATAATTATGGACAGTTTATCAAAAAGTACAATACGGTGACAAATGTAAAACCTAATTCTGAATACTTGCTGTATCGTATCTGAGATGGTGGGCCATATATAGAAGATCTTGGCGGAGGCAGTGGTGTAGACGGAGGTACATCAGGGGGCGTGTCCAGATCGATCTTGTCCCTACTTAAATGGCGTAGACATGGGCCTGAAGAGGCTGAACTTGGGCTGAGTAAAAGTTTCAGTGTGAGAGGCGTGTTTGCTCTGAACCAATCAGAGCTCTCTTACAGTGCCACTCACAGCACATGAAGAGAGAATATGAGAATGAAAACATTTATGTAGCATTTTATGGGCTTCGTGGAGCATTTATTAATAATAATAAAATAATAAAAATAGCTATGATGATGATTTAAATTCAGCAGTGTTATTTGCTTCCTGGGGCATTTGCAGTGAGGGATCACAAAATAAGTTAACTGTGATTTACAGCAAGCAAAAGAACTGTGCCATTTTACGCAAACTGGATGCGTTTGTCTCTCTCATCCAAGGGCCGTGTGATTAATTACTGCATCTTAGTGAGCACGAAATGTTCCGCAGGTTAGAACAGTGCAGCAGGACTTAGCTCCATGGAATTTTTCAGTTGGATTTATGTTACATTTGCGAACTTGGGCAGAGGGGAAATGAGAGAGGAAAAAGCTGTGCAGGAGACCTCAGGTTGAAGCGCTGCTGCTGCTAAAATGAATGGGTACTGGAGAGGCTTTTACGCACAGAAAACACCAGCCACTGGTGAGTTTCATATTGTATCCTCATGTAGCCCAGAGGCAAGTGCCATATTAATTCCTTTCAACTGTTATATATTGAAAATGAATATGTTCATGAGGCGATGGACAGTAAGTTGTATCTTCGATTTGCGTAGATTGTAAACAGGTATTCTGTCACATGGACAGCTCCATGCACAGAATTTAAAGGAATAAAGGTTGTGGAATCAATATGACATTTCTGTCCAAGTGCGCAGTAGTTCAGCCATATTTTTTTGTAATATTTCTAACTTTTATTTTAAATGTGAGTATGTCTGCAAGTGCAGTGCTTCACTGAAAGCACCTGTTTCAAATACAAGAAACTACTTTAGTAATAGCAGTTTCCCTGCCCCACACCACTCTCTGGTGTTAGACCAGACTGCCTCTTGTTCAGACCGACACACCTCATGTTCAGACCACCACTAACCCCATGGTCTTGGCAGGGACATAAGCTGTGTCCCAATTCAACGGGCTGCAGCCTTCGAAGGTCGCGCCCCACGGAGGCTACTCCTTCTTGTGGCCTTCGTGGACCGCAAAGGCCGAGCCGAAATGGGACGGTCTGGTCCACGGAGCGTACGTCAACAGCTGCTCCTCCTCTCACGGGTTAGGGTTAGGGTGCACCGAAGGATGCACCCGATGCAGCCTTCGTTCAGCGGGAAAGGAAGGCCGCATTCGTGGGCTGCATTTGAAGTAGCCTTCGAATTGGGACACCCCTGTCGCGCCGACTGTGACATTAATCAGCCTTCAAATGTAGCCGACGAAGGCTGCAGCCGTTGAATTGGGACACAGCTAGCGAAAGTGTAGCGACATGGGGAAACTCTACAAAAACACGTTCACATTCTGCTGTTTGACCACTTTCCACTCCTAAAGAAGGAGTGGAAAGTGGAAGGATTTTAGGTCTCTGTTTTTAACATGCAGTGTTTGATCACGTGACACACACTCCGGAGCAGGTTCCAAAAGCTTCACACAGCATTAGCAGGACACACGGCTTTGCTTCAGAGGAGCCGACTCCAGAGGAAGGCCTCGAAGCAGCCTCTGGAGGAAGGATCCTGGCAAATGAGAAACGCCCTTCTCCTCCTGCTGCTGTCTGCAGGGGCTCTCTGATGGGATGAGTCACTTCCTCATGCACTGGGAATACTCCTTTCAGAGGGATTCTGAAGTGATTATTTTTCTTTCTTTACAGCAGGATAGCCTAAATTAATTTTGTATGACCATTTATCAGCTGAAACATACTGCATGAGCACTTTCCCAGCAACAGCAGTTCTTGGACATTAGATCCATGTCAACTAAATTAAAGCCTCATCAAGTTGCACTGTTCAAACCAAAAACAAAATGCAGGAGTACAGTATAAAGTATTTGGGTGTTTATGTTTATATTGTGACACAACAAACTCACAAAAGAATCAAAAGGGAGATGGGGAAACTGGCAACAAAAGAGGGGATAACTGAGGTACTAAACAAGGTGAAGCTGGGTTTTCCTGCTTCAAACTAAAACTACAGACTAAGTGAGTTGAAGGGGTTGTGGCGATGTAGCGCGGAGACAGTAGCTGGAGAGATGGAGACAGTGAGAGAGGCTGAGATCCTTCCACTCTGAGACCTAGTTTCAAAAATGATTGTATTTGGCCCCAAAACGCTGGATCCATGCAGACGGAATGCCTATAGGATAAAAAACCTTTGCTTTGATACGTCTGAGCCCGTTTTCATGTGGACAAGACCTAAATTATCCCTAGTGAATGAGTATGAGAGTAAATGGTTGCCTGTATGTCTCTGTGTCAGCCCTGTGACTAACTGGCCCCTGTCCTGTTACTGGGATAGGCTCCAGTACAGTATTCCTAACGGGAATAAGCGTAAGAAGATGGATGAAAATTAATGTGGTTATTACTTCTGGAACAGGCTCGCTTCCATAAAACTGGCCAATCTGGAACAGGAGTGGCTGTCACAGGGAGGTGACACGGAGCAGGAGAGAGGAAGAGCTGGGTAGCGGTAATTTCTCTTGGCTGCTACTGCTCTGGTTATTGTTTGGCTTTCATTATTTCAGTATCCTATAGGCCTTTCAATACCGTGTCACAAATCTATGTACAAGACCCTATCTCAACCTCTCAGCGGCTGTTTAAAGGAATTTACAGTATTCGGAGGCTGCAGTAAATACTATACTAATACAAACAAGAATAATGTGGCAATTGTCATTTATGATTCTGAGGTACAAATGGTTGATAAATGTAAGTTTTTGGGTGCGACTTTCTCCAATGGGCCCGCCAGCGTCTCTTCTTTTTATGAAAACTATGAGAATTCACTCAAAACAAAACATTTCTTTTAAACTTTTACCAGCGTGGTATTGAAAGTCTTCTTACCAGCTCTATTTCAGAGTGGACAATAGGCTGTGACCTACCAGTTCTGGGAGCCATTTACAAATCTAGACTTTTAACATGAGCTTTACAGATCATCAATGATCCTTCTGGTTCTCTGCTACTGAGATATTTGACCTCCTTCCCTCAGAGAAAAGATATCGTTCTAGTAAATGCACTACATCTCATCATGCTAAAAGTTTTTTTCCAGCTGTAATGACTTTGAGCAATGCACTTTGAAACAGCTCAGGCACCTTATTCTTTTAGTTACCTCTTTTATTGCTATTTAAAACAGTGCTTTTATTGTTTCTTAGCATTTAGTGTTTTTAGGATCTGTCCGTGTTGTTCTTTAGGCTTGTGTTTTTATGTTTTTGTTGACAGTGGTCTTTGAGCTCCTTGCAACTGTTTTCCAACATTTTTTTTTATACTGCAAATGGCAAATAAACTGAACTGAACAGCCTATTTAGAAAGGACTTTGGGCTTTTTCTCTGAAATTGAAATTTTTGTCTCCAAATAAAACAGATATGAAGCCTGTTTTCAGTCGTCACTCAGTTTCGTGCAGTTGCAGATACTGTGTTTTGTCTTTGTACTGCAGTAGGCTCATATCATCATGACACACATTCCACAGTTTTTATCTAAAACATGTTTTGCTGTTGTGACGTAGCCTGACCAGCCAGGCCCATTCACGTTTCTGTAATCCACATCTATTAGGCCCCAAAAATTGTAAACATAGCCTAGAGAGAAATACAGGTGTTGTCCAATAAATGAGAATATTAGGTAAAAAGTATTTTTCTCTCAGCGGTTCAATAAAAAAAAATCAAACAAACATATTTATAGTTTCAGTACAGAGTAAAACATTTTAAATGTACAAGTTGTAAGTTTTGTCCTCTCTAAAACAATTCTCCTTCTAAACACCAGAGGGCAGAGTTTTTCTCAGAACGTACAGGCAACATGTGTCTAGGACTGTTAGTCCATTAGCTCATCTATAGGATCATAGTTCAGGTCTGTAAGGATGCAGCAGGTGGGCCTCATCCAGACAGGTGAGTGGGGGTGAGGTAGGTCCAGGGAGTCCATAGGGGATGAGGTTAAGGGCCCTCAGGTCGGGACAGGAGCACAGATGGGGTCAGCTAAGGTCCAGTCGTCACTGGGACATCTGCCAGCAGCCAGGCATCTGAAACAGTCCCCACTCCCCCAGAGGGGAGCGGGAGAGAGGGTGTAATGGAAATTTTAGATTGAGATACTTAACAAGAAGACAGTGTCTGGATCAATCAGCAAGTCTTTCTTTTACTTGTGCACAAGGAGAACACAGTACAGAGGAGAGATGCAGACTACCCCCCTTTGCAGAAGGTAGGTTTTATACCAAGCATGCACAGGAAAAGAGTACGTGTCCCAGAGTCACAAGCATATCTGAAGACTTTTGCTCTATTCTATAAGACACGCCATGTCCAAGCCTCATGTGCACTAAGCACAACATCCTTGGCCTTACAGCTGCTACCCATGTCTTAGTCCTTGCACAGCACTAAGTCCAGGCAATAGACTAACAACAGAATAGCACTACATTAATTTTATTAAATTATATTAAAATAAAATTTCCACTACATTTCCTCCCTTGTGATTATAATAAAACGCGTTTATATTAATCAATAAATAAAGTCAATCCCCATACATCAGTATCATTACCCTTCACTGTTAAAATGATACCTCATTAAGAAAAACCAAAACAAACAAAACAATTTCTTTCTTACAAGAAGTAAGACTTACCCCCAAATTCCACTGCAAGCGTGAGCGCTGTGCGCTTCAAATACACTTCCTTTCTAGTGAATGAGAGCATTTCCACCGCCGGCGCCGCGGCTCTGGCGTGCACGGCACTTCGCTGGAGATACGCCCCAGTTCTATTTTCCTGCGACGGCGCTCCCGGTCCACGTCAATCTACACAGATCAGATCGCATCAAACCGGATACTGAACGAGTGTAACTTTTGGATTTTCACAATAAATGTAAAAAAAAAAAAAAAAAAAAAAAGACTACAAAAAAAAAAAACTACGCCGTACACGGAGTACATAACTTTTAATTACGGTATTAATATGTGGTGGTACACGCGCTCCTATTGGTTATCCAATCATGGTAAACCTAAAGGAGGGTCTCTTACCTGCTTTGACCTTTCATTCACCTCTGACGTCACCCGCCGTCTGGGAGCAGCGCAGCGAGCGCGGGCGCCACAGTCAAGCCGTTAGAATGAAATAGATCACTTAATATTGGCGTAAAGCCAGTGATCGCGCTTGGCACTGCATGTGACAATTGGTGAGTAGCGAGGAAGCTGTTCCATCAATGAAAGTTATTAAAACTAATGCGCGCTGGTTTCCAGATTGCTGCTCCGCGCTGCGCGTGCACGAGGCTCCACTCTGGGCTATCTCCCAGCCCGTGCACTTGTTTGAGCTCTGGTAAGCATTGTTCTTGATGCAAATTCATTCAAACGTGTAAATTACTTACCCACACTGCTGTCTATAGTGCGGGACGTTTAGGGCGTGGAGGCCACTTCAGCGCTTGGCCCACCTGTGTGTGTGTGTGTGTTACACTTTGACGTCATCTGGTATGTATTGCCTCTGCTACATATGACTCGTCACCTTTTAGTATATCCAGTATATTCATGGCAACTTTTCAATCATTAGGAATTGAGAGGCAGCGGGCTTCCCCCTCTACCTTCCCTCTCTGCTTTTCCCCTCTGTTCCAGCTTCGTCCCTCTTGTCCTCTCCATCTTTTGTTCATCGATACGTGAGACTTTCAGGACTCTCCCACTGCGGGACTCTTTTGCTGCGCTCTCTATAAACGCGTGGAGAGCCCACGGCAGCTCTGAACATCGCTACATCGCTCCAACACAAGTTTGGCTACAGTACGAACTATGGTCATCCACCATTAGCCATCGACATATGTACAGACTCCTGCAACGTGAGTAAACTGCTTTGGTTTCATAAAACTGAATACAAACAGAGACGCGCTGCAGGAGTGGGCGGGGTGATTATTAACCCTTTGTTGTTGGAGTGGTTATTTATTAACTGCTGCTATATTGGGCCAGGCACAGACTGTGATTTTGTATGTAATAGTATGAGTGAGAGCGTGGATGAGTTTTAACATGGATTTTTACCAAATCGTATAATTTCATATTGTTAAATATTTAATAAAGTCTGTTATTTTCCTATTTCTCTGTCTCGCCGTCCACTCAGTTTAGCGAATCTGTGTGTCCTTAAAGGTATATTGAGCAGTTGTGGAGTGGATATTTTTCCCTGTTTTAATAAACAAGGTGGCGTTGTTGAGCAACCTAGTTTCCAGAGGGTTTGCAAAATAATTTTAGTCTTTCGCCCTCTGCTGTGACTTCTTACACCATAGACTGGCGTTTCTCACAGGATTTGAAGTTATTCTGGTTACATTCCCCTATGAAGTGCCCCTCGAGCCACGACAAATATATATGCTTATGTGGGTGTAAAAATGTACAATACATGTAAATGTATTGTTAATAAAATCTGTTATACACACATGTGTGCACACAACACGTGCACACAACACGTGCATGTGTATATATACACATGCACATTTTCTTAAATCAAGTCACATCCTGTCGCACCAGAGGCTGACAGTTCAGGTCACAAATCATTCAGTTTGTACAACAGTCAAAGAGCCATGGATGAGGAGTTAACCTGTTGTTTTCTGTCCTTCTTCTGGTGAATGAAGATTGTTTTGGTCACGTTCCCGTCTTTATTGGAGGCCTTTATCAAGGCAATCTCGCAATTCCCGCACATGCTCCCCCCCAGCTGCTCAGAGCTCCACGGCGCTGCCGTTACAAAACGCTTCCAGTGGGCGCGGGTCAGCGCCATCGGCCGCTGCCATTCGCGGCGCTTCCGCTTGCAGTGGAATTTTGGGGTTAAGACTTTGAGCTATAATGCAAGAGTAGGAAAATTTCATCCACATATTGAAGAAAAAGTAAAATAAAACTGAAGTCATGGTTACACAACAGTATTCTCGTTCAAGCCAAAGTCAGAGTTGTCTAACTTGTCAGTATCACAATTCCTCATACACAAACGCTTGTTTGGTGATAGCTGCATGTATGGCTCTTTCCCCAAGCCCATTTGCAATGTCCAGTTTTGCGCTTGGCCCCTCTCGGGGCCAGGTCTTGCTCAGATATCATAGTCTTTACGTTAAACGCGCAAGATAAGTCTGGTTATTGTTTTTCAGTTGCAGTAACAACCTGTGAGGTGTGCACTGCTCATTGCGAAATGTGTGGGTGTATTGTGTATTCACCGGAGCGAACATAGGCGGCGCTAGGCTCACACCTGTGCCCATGCAGGTCAATGCAGCCTGACTGCTGTGACAGACCGTGAGTGCGGTGATTCTCTTAATCAGTTTGGATGTTCTCAGTGTCCAGAGAGGAAGGTTGTTGTTTGTCTCTGACTGATGTTGTCCCCTGGTTTGGGACCTTCTGCTGTGGCTGGCATTGATCCAAGTGGGAGTTGAAGAAGCCAAAGATGGAGCAGAGGTTGTTGTGCAGAGTTTGAGCCCTTCTTAAAGGAGCCAGTGTTGTCCAGGTGGCTCAGTGGGTTGAGTGACCAGAAGAACCATAACAGCTGTGATGTTTCCAGTACAGGCAGAGCTTTGGGCCATGCCTGTTTTCCCCTCAGCCATTTTGTTATTCCATCTACCTTCCCAGAGTGGAGGCAGTAGGAGCAGTGATACCTCACATCAGTCTCCACATGTGAGGGGATTCAGAGCTGCGTTTACACTGTCTCCATTCATTTAGGAAACATGTTTTTCGTAAACATTATCTGGGACCTGCTGAGAGAAAACAGAGGAACATGTTGCACACAAAACAATGCCATCCTCTGTTGGGACGGTCTGGACTCTGGACCATAGTTTGATCTCTGATTTCAATTCTCTGATTTACAATCTGTCATGAATTTTTGTAAATTTGTATTTGGCAAAATAAGTTGGACTCGCACAGGTAGCGCATAAAAGCATCAAATATGATAAGGCAATCTGAAATAACTTACCAACCATGCTATAGTTACCACATCCATATATATTCCTTGGATTTTCCTTAGTTCCTTGGATGTTACACACTTTTCTGAAGTGTGTTTGTTTGCATATTTTATATTGTTCCACATGGGTTTGTATCAGCTCAGGCTTTTGTTCCATTTGTTTTGCTTTTAGGCGAGTTCAGTCTGTGGAGAGAAATGTTAACACACAACAACTCTTCTCCCAGAGTTGTTTTCATTGGGTTCAGATCCATATGGATCAAATCTGTTGGATCCTTATTATCTTTTTAATCACCTGTTAAAACCTGTTAATTTTCAAAAATATGAACATTTTGGATCATAACAACACATAAGGAGTGGTTAGAGTTCTCACATTCACATTCACACTCAGACACAGTGTTAATAAACCTGATTAAGTCCAAATCAGAGTCTGGTCAGTCCCAAAAATGTATTTTACCATTCACCTTTAATTTTTGTACACAGTTTTTTTTTTTCAGAATGATGTCATGTTAACCCAAACATTTTGTTGCATTATTGCTGAGGCCAGGAAGTATCCTGTCTGTGATCACATGCCCCCAGAAGGTCACCACTGTTTTAGATGAGGAGAGTTTCTAACCACTTGTTGCAACAAGTTCAATAGACCTTTGAATAAAAAAAAAATTGCTTACTAAATGAGTTATTTTAACCTTATAGAAATACACAGAGCTCACAGTAAGTGCAGATTGTTTACCCCAACTGCAGGTTTTGTGTGTGCGCCTTTACCTGCATTATGTGCTATGCATATAACACACAATGGACAAGATTTCTGTGCATAACCTTTAAACCCTTTTGTGTACCAATTTTTGCGTGCTGTTGACCTCCTCCCTTTTGACACGTGGTCCAGCCCATGTGTCAATTTGGCAGAATTTTAAAAAGTGGTTATGAAGACAAGGCTTGGATTCAGGCCCCTGCCAAACACCTTCATGCTTGGTGTCTCCATGCTTTTTCCACAGGTGGATTTACTGATCTATTTTAAATTATTACTACTTATCTATTTAAAATTATTTGACATGACACCACAAAGCCACTGTTACTAACATCATATGTTATCAGTGCTCTAATAAAGCAATCAGTTGTGATTTTTTGGGATTCAAGTGCAGAAGGGACATCAGTAATAGCTTTATTAGCCCCCCCACCCGCCTTTTTTTATTTATTTATTTTTTGATGAGAGCAAATCCATAAATGCAAGTAAGACCATTCTAAGAGGCCCGGTGAAGGCAGGGACCCCTGTTGCAGGGGAGAGATAGAAGGAAAGGACAGAGTAGGAGAGAAGATGAGAGAAGGAGGACAGGAGGTAGGGGGTGTTTTTGAGTCAATAGTAATCTTTAAATGTACTCATCAGACATCTGTCTATGGCCTTAAGATAAAAAGATTCAAGGGTAGGAAGCTCTGAAACTGTTGGGTCACATAACAGAGTAAGGGTTAATGACACTGGAGCCAAACGTAACTATGTCAGAAGCATTCAAACAGAAAAATGTATGGACAGCATGGAGCATAGGTCAAGAATAAAAGATATGGCGACTTGCAATCCAGCTGATGTTGAGGTCAGCACAAACACACGAGATCTCAGCTAAGCAAAATAATAATAGTGAGAGACCTAAAGCAGAAAAAAATCTTTATCTCTAATTCTCAAACACCAAAAAAAGTATACAAACCATTATGCAAATTTAGACTTTACAGATAGTAGAAGAAAGACTAGAAGGACCAAACTCCCCTGAGAAAGAAAATTATAAGTGGTTTTAGGAGTCTAAACAACTCATCTCATTGCCGATCTTCAAATCATGTCTCAGAACTCATCTGTTTAAATAAGCCTATTCTCTTCAATGATGTCCACTTTTAATTCATTTTAATGTTTTAATGTTGTTTTTGTTTTACTGTGTTTTTTAGCTGTAGGGTGACCTTGGGTGCTATGAAAGGCGCCTATAAATAAAATGTATTATTATTATTATTATTATTAAACTTTGTTTCAAACTTAGGCGGAGGCTGAGCTCCTCTCCAGATGTACCTTGTGAATAAACACCTGTAGTCATGTGACCTTTGACCCCAACATGTGAAACTCACCAGACTTCTTCAAAACTCACCTGTACTATATGCACTAATATCAGCTTGGTATGTGTAATAAAAACAGAGACTTAAAAGTGAGAGATCTCTTTAGAAATCATGTTACAGAGTAAACATGTTAAAGTAGCTTTACCTTCTACATTTCACTAAACACAACAATTTGCCTCCAATTTAATAAATCTAAATCAATTAGCTCTTTCTTCTTCATTAGATTATCTAAACCAGCGACAAGACATTGACATGACAAGACACTGAACAAACCGAAAAAGACAGAACACAAACAACAAACAAACTCAGAGAAGTTATTGCTTATATTAGTGATTTTGTGCTTCTGGAAGATTTTGCAAATTCTTAAAACTTTATATATGTTGATTTTTGGCAACAATTAGTCTTTAGTTTCACACTGTCTACAGTAAGAACATATGCCCAGGAAAAATATTATTTGCTTTTTGTCAGTGGTTTGAGAGTATTCTGAATGGCATCGATGTATTTAGGAGAGATGGCTTTTCCCTCACCTGAGATGCCATGGCCTAAAAACTGAACCTTTTCTTTAACCCATTGTAACTTCAACAAGCTGGCCTAGTGGCCCTGTGAATGCAAATGCTATAACAACACAACTGTGTCCATCTCACACTGCCCTGCAGTGGAGGCACAGATCAAGAGATCGTCAACGTATTGCAACGAGTCCAGGCTTTGTTTTAGCACAGAATTAAACAACAATCAGCTCTCACAAAATTGAGTGTTGCACAGAGGTGGAGGATTGCATGTTTTCAGCATAAGAGAGAATGAGACAGCAGGGTCAGACGTGGGGCCCAGTGTGTGACTCATTCATAATCATTCACAAACCAGCCCACCTCCTTCCACTGACAGTGAGTAGACTTTGAGGGAGAGACATGTTTGGAGAGGGTACATCACACAGAGAAAGTTGTTCCCCAGTTAGAGAAATAGACACAGTAGAAAAGTGTGGATCCAGTAAAGGAACGCTGTGGTGAGTTTGTCATGTGGTGTTCTAAACCACATGTCCTCATGTCTGGGATCTGGTCCCTGTGACACGTGTAATGTTGTCATGCATAAAAGTAGTACCCTCAGTCATTTGGATTTCATTTCATTTATTAACAAGAAAGAATTATAGGCAACAGTTATGTTACAAATAATTGGGCCTGACTCTGTTAAAAAAAAAAAATGGTTTACAGCAGGTTCCTGTTCTGCAGCACACAAAAGGAAAACCTACAATCACAACAAGAGACACAAAAGACAACAGACGACATCAGAAACATCACTCCTAAAGCCCATCCACACAGAAAGAGGCCTGATTCAGGACCAGGTTTGTCAGTGGTCACAACAAGAGCTGTCCACCAGAAACTGTCTGTGCACTTTTTTGAACTGTGGGAGAGAAGTCATTGTCCTGATGTGGTGAGGAACTGTATTCCTAAAAGTGTGAAAAAAGACTTTTGCCCATAACTGTTTTTAAAAGCTGGGACAGGGAGAAGTTCCTGAGAGCAAGATCTTGTGATGCAGTCATGTCCAGAGTTCATGGCTGGGAGGAGAGCAGGCAGAGCTGGAGACAGAAGGTTTTGTTTTATCTGAAAATAAACATTAATGGCATAACAGTTTATATAATTCTGGAAGGTGAGAGCATTTGCCTGAAACAATGCTGTGCAGTGATGAACCCAACCAGGAAGGCTCTGATGGATCTTAAAGGCTCTGTTGTAGAGTCTGGCTACTGGTTCTATGACATCAGTGGTGAGGGACCAGACAGGAAGACAGTACGAGATGGTTGATAGAATTACTGCATGTAAGTAGGTTTCAGATACAGAACACGACAGGTAAGGTCTGATTTTGTTGTAGACATATAACTTTTGCTGTAGTTTCTTTGTTAAGTTATGGGTGTGCTCTCTGTATAAGAGCTGAGAATCCAGGAGCACACCAAGATATTTATAGGTTGTTGTGGTAGAGAGTATTTGATTGCCAAAAACTACTGAATTAGACATAGACAGGAGCTTCCTGGATGAGTAAAAATACATACATTCAGTCTTCTTTACATTGATTGTAAGATGGTTATCCCTCAGCCAGTTCTGCAATTTTTGAAGATCAGATGTCAGTTTTGAGTTTACAGGAAGAGGATTTGGATCAGAGTAAAACATGACAGTGTCATCTGCATACAATAAACAATTAGAGTAATTACATACCAGAGGAAGGTCATTTATATAAAGGAGAAAAAGTAGTGGACCCAGAATACTCCCTTGTGGCACACCCATTTTGCAGTCTAAAGGTGGAGATTTTGTCGTCCAACTTTAACAACCTGTGATCTGTTCCTCAAATATGATGACAGCTGTTGTATTACAGATGGAGAGAAGTGAAATGAAACAAGCTTCTTTAACAAAATCTGATGGTTTACTGTATCAAATGCTTTCCTGAAGTCAACAAACACAGCTCCTGTCACATGGCCTTTGTTTAATGCAGATCGAATGTGTTCTGTAAGCAATAAAAATGCAGGCAGGGTAGAACGTTTAGGACAAAAACCATACTGACAGCTATTGAGCAGCTCATTGTATTCGAGATATTTGATTAATTGATTCTCGAGAATTTTCTCCATTATTTTAGACATACCTGGAAGAATTGCTATTGGTCTATAGTTTGAGATGCAGAAGTGATCATCAGCTTTAAATACTGGGATGATTTGAGCAGTTTTCCAGGACAAGAGAAACACGGAAAGCCTGCTACAGACATTAATCAGATGATGTAAAAGGGGTATAAAACTAACAGCATGAATCTTCAAAAAATGTATGTTTAAACTGTTTATGTCATAAGAATGTGAATTATTTAGGGATTGCAAAATTTGGCATAGCTCAGTCTGGGAGATCTCTGTAAAGGCAAAATGCAGGGATATACAGTGAGTTTCTGACAGAAGATTTGAGGTTGTAAAATTGGATCCCTGTTCATTTACCAATGTCACAAAACAATCATTAAAAGCTCTTGCCATCTTTTCATGTTCTGTGATCAGAACTCCATTGATAGTAATCTGAATTTGATTTGAATTCTTTTTATATTCACCAGTTATGTTTTTAAGTGTTTGCCATAGGGTTTTAGGGTTTGAAGCCACTTTGATTATTATTAGTTATTTGATTTTGAAAGTAAGCCATTTTAGTTTTACGTAGTTCCACAATACACTGGGTTCTAATTTGTATAAATTGTTTTTTCCTCTCATTGGTCTTTAATGTTCTGTAAGACTTAAGGGCATGAGCCTTCTGCTTGAGAAGTTTTAATATTTCTGGGTTTATCCAGGGCAATTTGTTTATTTTTTGGACAGAAAGGAATTTATTTCGTACTGTTTCTATTTTTGTGTGAAACTTTGCTAAGATTTGATCAGGATTGACTAGGGATATTTCATCACTCCAGTCAATGGAACTGATTTCAGTGTTGAAATGAAGCAGCTTTGATTTTTTTTTTCTTTTTTTTTTTCTTCAGTCCGTTGACTTACATCTCCTTCAGCAGTTTTGTATTTTTTTCGAATAGTATAGACTAAAGAATGGTCAGAAATTGCTACACTTATTACTCCAGAGTATGCATATTTGTAAGAGTTATTTGTAAAAATTAAGTCAATGACTGAACTTCGTGTTTTTCCAATTCTTGTAGGATCCTTGATTAACTGACTGAGACCCAGTTTTGTGGCAAGAGCTTTAAGTGATTTGGATGAGCGGTCGTTCCAATCCAGAATAAAATCACCAAGAACAATTAGCTCTTTTGTCCTAACTGCTTTGATTAGATTGATAGTTGAGACAGGTAGGTATTTGTGTTAAAGTTTGGAGGTTTATATGTTACAATGATAGTAACTGTATGTTGATGTGTGAAATTCACAACTAGCTGCAATGTCTTGGTGTCTGTTTTGACTTTTGTTATAGTATGTACATATTTTTGACTAACAAACAGCAACCCCACGGTCCTTACGATAGAGAGAGTAATTTACAATTGAAAGAAAAGAGTCAGGGATAGCAGGAGTAAGCCAAGATTCAGAAACTGCCATGATGTGTGTCTTTGTTTGTGCAAACATAATTTTGAATTCATCCAATTTAGGAACAAGACTATGAGTGTTTCGGTGGCAAATTTTAAAACCTCTTACTCCTCCTAGCTGACTGAAGGTGGTTGGTTTTTAAGTAATGATCTCTGTGTTTACCTTAAAGGAGTTTTGGTAGGGAGAGAACAAGGAATAAGTGTTGTAGTCAGAGCGGCACTGGATGGGGAAATAACAGGTACTGAGAAAGAGAGTGCTTTGCTGTGACTGTAAAAATGTAAAAATGTATAAAAGTATGTGAGTCAGGCCCAGGATTAAGTTCAACATTCCCTATAAATAGAAGTAAGAACTATAAGTCTATACTTGGTCAATTTACATTCACTAATATCCATTGATTTTTTTTTTTTTTTTTTTAGAACATTTTGCTTTGTGATTGTGTGTCACCCAGCGCTGAAATATGATAGCAAATGCTGAAATTGGAGTTCTTACAGAAAGTGGAGCCAGATTATGTAGAGGCCAACAGAAAGGCTTTGCTTTTACGCAAGCTGTAGACTGAGAAGTAGCAAAGATTGTAGCGCCCTCCAGTCATGTAATTCTCCACGGAATATAAAGACCTTGCGCTCCATAATAAACGCCACTGCCCAAGACCTCATCGACGGTAAAGCAGAGAATTGAGGCCATGTACCCCTCAAACAAAGAGCTCAATAGCACAGCCAGTGTCGGTGTGGCGGGTTCACTGTTTCACAGCGCCGATACTCGAAGCTGCATCCGGCCAGTGAAGTCAGTGAAGTCGAATCCACGTCCCTACAGGAGCACAGCCGGTGTTCAGGGGTCCGCCCGATCAGTGAATGCGAGTCCAAGCGCTCTGCAGCGAGTCCGAGCGGCAAGCTTGAGACCACATCCTCACGGAAATATGCCCAGAGGCGCGTCCAGCTGGTAAACGCGAGTCCACGTCCCATCGTCAGTGCCCAGGGGTGCATCCAATCAGCGAACGCAAGTTCACACCCTCACAGGAGCAAGGCCAATGTCCAGCAGTGTGTCTAAGTAGCCAGCACAAGTCCGCACCCTCATAGGGACGGGGCCGGCGTCCAGCGGTAAATCCAGGCAGGTAAGCTGTGACTCCAGCTATCTCAGTCAGGAGCATCAGGGTTGCAGCAAAACAGAGAAAGCCACTGTGTGGAGGTAGTGAAAGGTGCTGGAAAAGTATTTCTTGAAAGGACTGGACTTTAGTTGCAGGGCAGTTCGATGCTGTACAGCCATTGTACCAGTGAGTGCTTGCTAGTTCGTGTGCTGATCCATAGTGGCTCAAACTTGTTTGCAGCCCTTTGTAAGAGCGTGGCATATGACATAAAAACAGCACAGTTACCATGACAAATAACAGACTGCAGATGCCTGTAGAGCCAGGTTTTTTTGTTTTTTTGTTTTGTTTGCTGCCATAGCTCATCGCCACATATGGCTGCGGCCATCTTGGATGTGTGGATTAGCTCTGAAGTAATTGGAGTTGGTGGCAATTTCCATTGGTATACATATAAAGGAGTCCCAGTTCCCAACCTGACTCCTGTGAATATTTTGTTATTGGCCAAATGATGAATTGCTACAACCTGAAGTCCGTCTGGTGTGGATATAAGACAAATGCCTGATCTGCACATCAGATCTCAACCTAGAAGGTTAATTGGACATAACGAGGAAAGAGAAAAGAGTGCTAAAATGTTTTGTCTGCAGGGTTTGAGCATGAAAGTGGAGACACATATTGCTCTGGCACAGGGTCACCAGAGGCACTGATAGAGTACACATAACGACCACTCATTTTGGGAGATTTCTTAAGACTAGCCATTTTGACCACAGAGTTTTGTGTCCCCCGAATCAACAAGAAACATTACTTTTTCACCTTTCAATTCAATGGTATATTCTGGCAAGGCTGTATTTGTGAGTGAGACCAGACTTGCATAAGCTGCAGCTGGTGGCTTAGTCTTATTCTTCAAATAATGTGTGTGTGTGTGTGTGTGTGTGTGTGTGTGTGTGTGTGTGTGTGTGTGTGTGTGTGTGTGTGTGTGTGTGTGTGTGTGTGTGTGTGTGTGTGTGTGTGTGTGTGTGTGTGTGTGTGTGTGTGTGTGTGTGTGTGTGTGTGTGTGTGTGTGTGTGTGTGTGTGTTTGTACTGCTATCAAAGTGAGGACATTAGAGTCTGGAAGACCTTCTTAGTGAGGACATTTTTGGAAAGTGAGGACATTTACCCCGGTCCTCACAAGATTTTCAATGTAATGGCTTGAATAGGCCATTTTTAGGCTTTTCTCAAAGAATTAGACTGGCCCTCAGAAAGATATTAAATTGAGCTCAGGATTGCTTGGTGTGTGTATATGTACAGGTTTTATATATTTCTGAGGACCTCTCTGGACAAAAGCAGAGATTAATCTTGACATGCTTGAATTGTTAAATAATTGATGTGGATTTCTTTTCAATGCCTTTTATTAACCTTAATCAAGGTTTATAACATTGTGGATCATTTATTTTGTGATAAAGAATAAACTATGCACAAGTATTCAGTTTATTCTCTACTACTGGGATGTTCAAATCTGCACTTGCACGCCTGAGGTGAGAGCTCTGTGTGAAAGAAAGGGAAAATACAAATAAAAAAATAATAAAATGCTACACTAACTTATTTAAGATTTATTTAACCAGGCAAGTCAACTGGAAAGCAATTTTCATTTACAATGATGACCAGGCTAAGAGGCAGTATGAAAAACCAGTGTGAATTTTAGGGTCAAGTAGTGTTGAGATTCATCATCATTCATTCAGCAGAAAGGCATCCTGTCATCAGCTGTTCATAACTGGTTTGGATTTGCAGCGTTAGATGCAGAACAAACGTGCTGCCGAGTGAGAGAAGAGCCGCTGCTGCTCCCTGCGACATGAAGACCGCTGCAGCACACCCGCTAAAAACAAACTACCTCCACAGAAACTTTTACAAACAGTGTCCTGGGTGATGAGAATGGACCCATGAAAAGTGATCACAGGAGCATGTGCTGCGTTTATTACAATAGAAAAGGACCGGGTTTAATCGCACTGAAAGTTGAGCCTGGTGAACTTAAAGGGGCACTGCCACTAAAATGAAAGCAGTGGAAACACTGCGTTATGATCTTAACTTGCAATAAATGTACATATTTTATCATCACATCATCACATTCGGACTGGGTTCAGTGAGTCATTGTGAGTCCAGTCCCTTTTATCTCTGTCATACATTAAAACTGATATTTTCCCCCATAAGCCTACGGTTCATAAAGCCTTTTATTAAGCTGTCCAAATATCACCACTTATTCTTATTGCAATATTCAACACAGTTGTTCCATACTCAATGATTTTCTATACCCTTTTATGTTTTATATTAAGGCCCTGAGTATTTACACTGAGGCCACAACAAAACTAAGGATTTTAAACTAAAGTCAAAGTACTTTTTACATCACTAGACTCTAAATCAATAAATAATGTAAAACTTGTTTGTTTTGACACTTTCTCTAGCTCCTGCAGTTTAATTTTAAGTAGAAGAGAAAAAAAATCATAAATTAAATTACACTGACACTGTCTCTGGGTGCAACAGTTTAAGGACTGTGTTCTTATTTCAGTGTCCTATTTCAAAGTCCTTCCTCCAGAAGTAATATGGAATTAAAAGCTATCACTAAATCATAATTAAATTTTACATACTCAAAACACTAATAAATGACACAAACCTTTGAGCTCCTCCATTTCTTGTCTTTTTAGAATGTAAATCTTTAAAGTAAAACTTAAATTTAAAAATTAAAGTTGTTATTTGTAGCAGATATGTTAGCAATGTTTCTGTAAAACTGGTACAAGAAATGTAGACACCAGGTACAAGATAAATACTAACAGCAATGGCAAATAGGCTAGTGTCAAAACACTAGGTGCAGCTCATTGAGAGACTGAATTTTGGGTTTGGTTGGTACCATGTATTAAAGATTTGCGTGGACAACAAAGACATTCAGATAATACACTAAATAACCATTCATTACCATTGACAAATTAATTCAATTTCAATTTGCATCATCCCACAGTTCACACAGCAACTGGTAAGGTCTACTCCAGGGAAATCATGAGTCCAAAAGTTCATGTAAAGGGTATTTTGTGTATGCGAAGAAGACCCGTAGAAAAGTGAGGTGCGAGGCAGAGGGTTTGATTTTGGCTGCAAAGAGCCTCCTACCAGCCCTAGCAGAGCAGGTGAGGGTGACTGTCTGTTGAGAAGAAGGTTGCAATTCAGGCTCTGGGCCTACTCCATAGCTCATCATCCAACATGGGATCCTGGCTGGTTAGAAAACATGTATTTTTCAGTCATCAGATCATCAGTGTGCACACAATCTGGGTTAACCCTCAATAATTAAATTCAGTCAACAATACTAGTTGTATTAAATGAATTAAATATATAAATTAATTCAAATATCTTATATCACAACATTGTAAAATCAAACAAGCTGTTGTTACATTTTTTAATCAAGAAATTGAATATCACCTATATACAAATTTGGAAATCTTGATATAGAATTGGAATGAAGGACCACTTCTTTCTCCAAGAGCAAGAATGGTTTTGGTATTGCATTAATGAGACAGAAGAACTGTTGTAGGATATCAAGTTTCCATCAGTGTCCAATAAGTCCAAAATGCAGCAAATATTAGCATCCATCCATTCTTTGTAGTAAAAGGATCTGTTTCTGCGAAGAGTCTATCTGTTGTTCCATAATGGGGTGTGTGCGGCATAAAATTATGTTTGTATAGCATTCTCCAGTAGGCAAGCACTTGCTGGTGAAACCTGTACAACTTTCCATGCAATTTTTTAACATTGTAATCACATTTTATAAGGAATTGTAAACCATCACAGTTTTAAAATATATTTTTAGGGAAGATGTGACAAAAGTTTACTGAGTTTTTCAAATAAGATTTTAGCCAATTCATTTTTATTGTTCCATTCATACATTCATAGTCGATAGCTTTTAGACCTCCTTGGTCATGATTTTGGAGTAAAACATCTTTTTGTTAATATTGTGTTTTATTATTCCAGATAAAATTAAAATTGAATTGACAGATTTAATAAAGGATTGTTCTAAAGCCAAAAAGTAAGTGGGGTGGGGGATTCTTGATATGCCCTCAACTTTAGTAAAATACAACCAAATATATCTTTTTCATTTTTCGTATGTATTCTTTAAGGGTGATCCGATCAATCGGCCGCCATCGGTGATCGGCCAATCATGGCTAAAAATAGAGTGATCGGTAAAATAGGCCGATCAGAAGGGCCGATCAAATTACAACAAACAGGTGAGACTCACATTTATGATTAAGAACAGCTGATTTTTACATCAGCGGAGCATTCAAACAAAACCACACAGACACTGGGCACACATTAAAGGCCAATAATGCAACAAAACAAAACCAAAAACAAAAATAAGTAGAATTTTGTTGTACTTTTATATTTACAAAGGCTACAGTATTTTTCAAGTGGAAATAATAATAGCCTGCATACATTACATTACTACACTGAAGACCATGTGATCGGTATCAGCCGATCACAGCAAAGGCTGATCGGAGCACCCTCAGTATTCTTAAATATTTTATTTCTTCTTTAACTTTTATATTATGAAAAGGTGTTAAGGGAATAGTTTTTGATAGATAAGAGTTCACACTTGGCAAGATTACGGTCCAGACCGGAAGCTTTGGAGAACACACTGACTGTTTGTACAGCAGAGGGAATTTGATATTCATTTTTGAGAAAAAAAAAAAATACTGTATCATCTGCATATTGGCTGAAAATTAGTTCTTTTTCAAAGATTGTTATACCTTTCAAGGACTGAATATTTTTAAGGTGGATAGCAAGTGTTTTTGCTGCCAGAATGAACAAACCTGGACTAATAGGGCATCCCTGAATAATACCTTTTTTTTAATTAAAATGTCTTGTAGTGCCAGATGTTAAAGCCACTGAGCTTGTAAAAGGTAAGCACTGTATTAATAAACTTTGGCCCATAGTCAAAAAGTTGCAGGGCATTTGTTAGAAATGAAATGCATCAAAGGCTTTTTTTTAAAGTCTAGGAATTGCATAAAGCTATCAGCTTCAATTAATTCTTCATAATCAAGAATATCCAGCACAAGACGTATGTTGTCATGTATAGACCTATTACTCGTAAAGCCAGTCTCAGGCATGATTACAACTTCAGAAAAAGTAGTTTTTAATCTTGAAGCATAAATACATGCCAAGAGTTTGTAGTCATTGTTCAGAAGTGTAATAGGTCTGAGATTATCTATAGGTCTTTTGTCTTTTTCAGGTTGTAGATAAGAACAATTACTCGCTTCTTTGTTGGCAAAAGATTTTGATTAGTAACACTTTCCATAAAGACTTAATGTAAAAATTCCCTTAAATCAGTGCAAAAATGTTTATAAAAGTTGAAAGTAAGCCCATCAGGGCCAGGGGACTTGTTTAGTTTTAATTTGCCTACAGCTTTATCAAGTTCATTTATTGATATATCAGCGTCACATAAATTTATAGATTCTTTTTTGAGTTTTGGTATGTTGTTTTTAATTATTATAAAGAAATGTTCACAGTCATTTGGTGAAAAACTATTTTTATAGAGATCAGCATAAAATGTAGAGATTTATTTTGCTATTATATCAGAATCTGAGCATTCAGTGCCATTTATGATAAGTTAATCAATTTAATTTTTCTCTTGTCTTCTTTTTTCCAGTTTTGCCTCTTTTGCTTTGGTTTGGAAGAGATCATCTTCATCATCATTTGTTCTCCAATTCTAGAAGTTTTAGCTTTTGTTCATTTGATGGGTTTGTGATATTACAATATTTGTTATTTTGAATAAGCAGTTACTTTTCCTTTCCTTTATTATTTTCTGCGAGTTTCTTGCTGAATCGTTTTTTGCTTTTCTTTTATCATTATACCCACTGTTTGGCAGAACTCGTCATGTAGTAGCAGTGATGAGTTAAATTTCCAAAAATCCTTTGTTTATCTTTAAAGAGGCTGTGTGTTTAGGTTCTAGTGTAATAAGAGCATGGTCGGTTAACGGAGCTGCGTCAACTGAAACTTTATACATGTTATAATTACATCTAAAGAGAATGATACAGGTAATGTTAATTTTAAGTAAGAAGGTCCGTCTCTTGGAGAAAAGAAATCAGCGCTTAATAAAGACAGTAAACTGAAATGCAGTGCAATCGACAGGCCATATATTGTTGTGTTACATGAATAAATTATATACAGTATTTACAAGTGCACTTTTTCTTTTGTTCAAAAAGTTGCCCATGACACACTTCTTTTGGAACGTTTAAGTTCATTCATTTGTTGGGAATAAACGATCCAACACAACGCTTCGATAATCCAATTGCGCTCATAAAAGTCTGACTGATAATTGTCCAATGATTAAAATACAAGTCCAGCGCAAAGAGTCCAAAGCGCATGAAAAGGAACGTGAGAGAAGTGAGATGGCTGCAAGCCTCCTACCGCATGTGGTAGTGGTGGTGGTGGTGGTGGTAGTAGTAGTAGTAGTAGTAGTAGTAGTATCAAGACTCAGTTCACAATGGGTTTTTTTTTTCTTGACAAAGTTGTCTGGTAGCTCGTCATGTACAGCCCTCCAAAAAAAAAAAACAGGCCTGAACAAGAACATGCATGTATCAATTACTGGTGTACACAATCTTTGACAAAAGTTTATTAGAATAAATACCATCATCCTCTGACAGTAAAAATATACTCACTTTAGGAATGAACAAGTACCATCTAACTGACAATATTATTTTTAAATAAAATGCATAATATTAACACTGCAAAGCATACAATAACATTAAAATGCTATTTCAGTATTTCTATAAAAGCTATATTTCATTAGGCCAAGGCCATTCAATATAAATGCGTGGCTAAGGACAAGCTAGTCATGTTAGCCTGGCATTAGCCAACCAGAAATCCTCAGAAATGTTAGCAATGACTACTAACATCACATACAATGAAAAGCTAACAGTGTCTTTGCATTAAATGCATTTGAAACGCTGACACATAAACAGAAAACAAGGCAACAGGAGCCAAAAACACCCTATGAAAGGACATTAGCCGTAGCTAATGCTAGCACGGCGGCTGACGTTAGCGCCGATTAGCATTAGCATACATGCAGTATGGGACTCACCAATTCCTTTTCTTTAATGTTCATGAATCACAATCGGCACGTTTCATTCACGGTAAAAGGACCTACAAGTTGAGAAGCACAACACTTAAAAACGAAACAGTCAGAGAGCAAAATGAGTGATTAGATTAGCTACCAGATCTACCTGCAACCACTCTCGGTCTAGCCGTCCACGTCTCTCACAACCACAACTGTTATTAAAGTTACTGTGTTCAAATCTTCCGGGTGGAGGTAGCGCAAAGTCTCGCGAGATCCCAGCGGGTTTACGATGACAACAGCAGCTCAGTACCAGCAAGGGGAAACCCATATTGGATTTTACAGCTGGGTTACACAATGTTAGAGAAGCTGTTATTGACCAACCAATAATCAGGTCTAGATCTGGAACTTCCATTAGGTTTGAACCAAATAATTTAAGTATTTATATTTTTCCCTCCAAATGTCATTTAAGTTTAGGTCATTGCAAAAGGCTTGAATTGCAGCATTGTAGGGATTATGATTGTATTTACTTGGCTAGCAATCTTGCCATTCATCGCATACACAATTGAAATCACACTGATTATTATAAACTGTGGTGTAAGACCTTTTCAATTCTAAAATTATTTCTGACAACTTAGGAAACAATTCCTTATTTTGAGAAGAATTATTATACCCATATATATTAGCTACAATTACAAAAGAGCGGTCAATGTGAATGACTGAAGCTGGGCAATTATTAAATAGAATGGCTACTCCAGCTGATTTTGAGGTACCAAGTCAATAATAAAATTTGTCCCCCATTGGTTATTCCAGAATTTTTCATCAGTAGAAGTAATGTGTTTCTTGGAGAAAGTTTATCTGAGCTTTTTGACAATTACAGAATAAAAGCAGTGCTTTTCTTTAGACCCTATCTTGAATAAAAATAGCATTTAAATAAATAAATAAAAGATGATTTTTAAAAAGTGATATAAAAATACAAAAATTAATCATAAAAAGTAAATAACCTGTCTTTGACAATATGAGAACTTAGCTTAGTAATAAGCTAACTGTTAGAAGCTGTCAAAGACTTGCAGGTCATGTGACTCCCCCCTCCCTTTTATATAGGCTAAGGCCCAGGTGCCTCTAATTGGCCTGATTAGGCACCTGGGCCTTAGCCTATATAAAGGCCTCAGTTCATTGAGCAAGTCTCTTTGTTCCCTGCAGTAACCCAGAGTGTGTGAAGTGAATAATCCTGTTTCTTTAGTTCATTCTCACATTATTTAGAAATTGATAACTCCATTCATTTGTTTTGCATTTATGTTCCAGAAAATGATTACCAATCTACACTCTCCCCTACACTCTCCCCTTCACTCTCCATTACTCAACTTTACCTGAACTCATCTGAAAAATAAAATGCATGACCTGCTGCATCTAAACTGGTTTCTGTGCTCTTTATTATCAAGTTTCACCAGCAAATTATCCAAACTAACATTGGAAGAAACAGCTTTAAACGGTTAGCAGAACAGCAAACCCTCGTAAACTTTAATCCATTTTCAGGTATTGCCCTTCAGTAAGGAGCAATAATGTTCATTCTTGACCTGTTGCTGTTTTCCTGTTTTCCTTCTACAAAGGTGAAGGCACCTTTGAATCCAGCTTGCTGTATCGCCTTCCTCACCTTCTAAATGATTGGCCACAGTGCCTCACGAGCAAGTTTGTTCTTTGGTCATATCTTATTCCAAATGCACCTGAAGCTCTTCACATGTCATGTGCTTTTATGACGCCCTCCATATCTCATTGTGGTGGGTGTGCATTATGAACTGCACAATTACTTGGCGTGGTCTGTTTTCCATTTATTCGCCCCATTCCACCAACGGTGTCCACTGCCTCTTCCATCTTTGGTGCAAGTTGGGGTGAAATGCGGCACAGGAGCTTAATGTCTTGTCTGATGTCTGACTCTTTACCATCTCTCGCTTTGAACCCATTAATGCGGAGGTTCCATCTTTTATAACTTTCTAGTTCCAGGGTTCTCGCGCAACTTGCCATTTTCTCCAGTTGCGTTTGCCAGAGCTCTTTTCATCTCTTCCACTGACTTTTAAGTCAGATTGTAATGCGCTTTATTCAGGCCTATACCAGAAAGCCATTATTGCTTCCAGCTAGTTCAGAACTCAGCTGCAAGGCTTTTAACTGGCTCCAAGAGACCTTTAAGATGGCCACTGTGACCCCAATTTTTAAAGCTGGCAATAAGAATAATATTAATTATAGACCAATCAGTATATTACCTGTGTTTTCCATGGTACTAGGAAAAATGAGTTGCAAGGCAGTTAAACATTTTAAGAGTGGCCAAACTCCTTTGCAACCCATGCAATTTGGCTTTCATGAGCAGCATTCAACTGAAACTGCAATTACTATGTTTCTGGAAAAAGTCAAAAGTAGTTTGGATAGAAAGGCAGATGTAGGAGCAGTATTTCTTGAGGAAAGCATTTGATGTTGTGAACCATACTGTACTTTTGTCAAAGTTACATTCTTAATTTTTCTGATCAAGCCATAAGATGGATGGCCTCTTACTTGGCCAATAGAAAACAGTGTACTGTGGTCAATGGAGTGAGACCAACTTTTGTGGAGTGTTCATTAGGGGTCCCCCAGGGATCAATTGTGGGGCCCATTTTGTTTTCTATTTTCATAAATGATCTACCAGATGTTTGTAAAGATGTGGATATACAGTTATATGTTGATGATGCGGTGATCTATACAAGTGCAAAATCAGAGGAAGCAGCTAAATCTCTAACTTCAGCGCTAAAACATATTCAGAGTTAGCTCACTAGGTCTTGCCTTCTCCAAAACACACAGAAAACTGTATGATGTTTTCCAAGAAGGCTACTAATATCAGCCGTTCTAATGTGTTGATCGGAGAGCATGAACTTCAACTAATAACAGAGTTCAAATACTTGGGTGTATTGTTGGACTCTACACTCTCTTTTAAAAATTATGTTAAAATGATATTGCGTAGATTCAAATACAACATTTCCAATTTTAATCATATAAGAAGGGCATTAACTGATGAAGCTGCATTGATGTTTTTGCATTGTATGATATTTTCCCATGTAGGCTATTGTATAACCAGCTGGTCTTTGACAGGAGTAATCATTCTAAAACCAATTCAAGGGCTTTATAAAAAAGCTTTTAAAATTTTGGTTAAAAAACCTTTTGCTTACCATCATTGTAATATTCTTTCAAAGTATAATTTGTTGAGCTTTGAAAATTTTATAAAATTAAAAAATGCCTGTCTTGTGTATAAGAGCTTACATGGGCTGGCTCCACCGCCTTTAACAGATTACATTAAATACAGAACCACAGCATCACCAGAGCCATAAGCAGGGGGACTGTGAGCTCCCGGTGAGAAAAACTAGTTTTGGTCAAAATGTTTTGTCTTACAAAGGTTGTGTACAGTGGAACAATCTGCCCACGTTTGTGAGAGAGGTACCTACCTTCACTACATTCTAAAGTTATTTAAAGGAGTGGCTCAGAACGACAAAAACTTGTGAACACAATTCATAAGAACTTAGTTTTCTGGTACATGTGCAATATCAATACTGCACTTTAGGGGTGGTGTGCAATACATGTAGCACAAAACGGGTTCATGTGCAATATTTTAGGGTATGTGCAATACATATAGCACTTTATGATAGATAGGGTATGTGCAATATATTCTCTGTAGCACCTTGTATTAACTGCTGTGGCACTTATGAATGATCTAATGAAATGTGAATTGTAATCTTAAGTGTGACCCTCCTGAGTTTTATGATCATGAATCGCTCTGTTAGTCTGTTATTCATGTATTTTGTCTGTATTGTCCTGTATTCTATGTTTGTTTTTTTGTTTTTTTAAAGGCACTATCAACCTGTCCAGGGACAACAGATGGAAATTAGCCTGTGGCTAAAATCTGGCATATTTACATATGTAATATATGTTAATTAATATGCACTGTCCCTTTTCTAAATAAATGGGGGAAAAAAGCATATATAATAAATCCTATTTTAGCATCACTTAATTTTAGACTTGATTTTGAAATTGTACTTGTTTCTAAAGCCCTGAAAGGTTGCTCTTATGCTCCTCAGGTCAGACCCTCCTGATCTGTGTGAAACTTTGGAACAGTGTGAAGCAGTGTCTGCTTTTAAATCTAAATTGAAAATGTACTTTTACAGAATTGCATTTTTAAATTGGCTTGTTTTTTGCTTGTTTTATTGTGTTTTTCTCTTGTGTGTGTGTTTATATATATATATATATATATATATATATATATATATATATATATATATATATTATATATATATATTTATATATATATATATATATATATATATATTATTTTTATATATTATTTATATATATATATATATATATATATATATATATATATATATATATATATATATATATATAAAATATAGCAAATTGTAACTTATTTTGTGCACTTTTGGGGCACATTGGTGGGGAAAGTGCACTTATTACAGTTACTTTATAATATTTTTTTTTTTTTGTATTCATAATTTATTTATTTTGCAGTTACTTTAAACTGACTATTTTGATTAAAAAGTGCAGAATATTGTGTTTCACCGCAGCTGTGGAGCTCCCTTTGGCTGGGTTTCCATGGCAGCTAATTTGTCTGCGACGGTGGGGGAGGGGTGGCCTTTTGCTGAACTCTCAGCAGCGACGCTGAGAGGCCCCATCCCCCCCTTCAATTAGGCAATGAGCACAGGTGTCCAGCGCTTCCACAGAAGACTGCAGATTTTGAGAGAGCATCACCGAGAATGTGAAAGGCGTTACATGGGACAGGCATCTGTCCAGGTAAGAGTTTTAAAATGTGGACTTATGTTTTGCTTTTGCTAATTGTTGTCTAATAATAGGCTGTTTTCTCCAATGAGGGCATCGTGTTTAGCTTAATTAGCTGGCCCAAATTGTAAAGAGAAAGGAGAAAAAAAAATCTAAATTACATGCACCATAATAAGCTCCTTTTGTAATAATATCATGATTGGAGAAAAGCATACATTTTAAATGTGATACTAGCGTTATTGTTGTTGTACTCAGGACACAGAAATTAGGCGAATTGTAAGAAGTAGGCTAGTTTCTGTCTATTTATCTTTTAGCAGTCTGGGCTCTTACTCTGCAGTTAATTTTAAACATCCAAAAACACTTTAAATCTTAGCCTGAAAAGCTCAAATTGGAAATAAAAAGATTTTGTTAATTTCTCTGGAACAGAACCTCATAGAACCAAAATATCCAAGTGCATTTTGTTACTCTCCAGAAGCTCTACCTGCACAGAGAGTTTGATTGAGATTGCCTTATTTGTTTTCAATAACAACAATAATCTTGAGCTCTTCTCACTGTCCAACTTTAACACTACTCTTTCCATTTTTAAAAGCATTACTAAAACCAATGGGTATATTAATTTGTTTAATAAAGTTCAGAAAATGTGCCCTCTCAACCAAGAGTATGAGGCCTTGCTCACAGCATAGCAACAAAAAGTGTCAGGCCTCAGTTATTAGAAATCAGACTTATGTACAAGCAGAAAATTAATATATAAAGTATTACACTATTTAGGATACAATATTACACTCTTTTATTTTATGAGATCTGGCCCTCACAATGTCTACCAAGAAAAACTCTGGCCCTTGGACAAATGTAGTTGATGCTTTAAATCATTATACAAAATAATACTCACAATGATTCTACATTAAACCTTGCTCTTTTTATTGGAATAAAAAAGGATGAATCATTCACGCTATGTTTGTTTTCATTGATCAATATGGGGGAAAAAAAATCTTGATTAAATTTTTTGCGATATGACCCGGCCTTATTAAATTGAAGTATTTTACAAATGGGGATACAAAAATACTTCAGTACAGTACAGCATGACAGTGAAAGCTCAGCCCACTGCAAAAAAAAGAATGCAAACACAACATTTCATACACAGCAGTTTCATACACACCAGGTCAACAACAGGGATGCATGGATCAATAGAAACGTCTGCATCAGAGTCACATTACTTTCTACAAATCACTCATGCAACACAGAAATGCTGCAGATGGCCACAGCACATGTAGCAGGAGATTTGGTCTAGCAATCATACTGCCTCCCTGGCGTTGGTATTCTGACCAATAAAGGAAAGGGGAAAGTATATTATTGCACATTTCTTTATAGATAGTGACGGCATACAAGGTGGACATGTATGCAGCCTCATAGTCATTTGTTTTATGAATGTTTAATTGAAGTTGTATTCTTCACTAGCATGTAATGTTTACAAAAATCTTTTCTTTCATTGCAGGTACCAAATACAATGGTTGTGAGGACAACACCGGTATGTACAGTTAATATATATCTTATATTAGTAGTGCTAAAAATAACCATTGTTAAATACAGAATAAATTATTGTCAAGAATAATTACTGATATAAGCTGACAAGTTATTGGATAGCATCAACACAAAACCTCTTATACAATTACAGCTGAAAATTTATGTATGAAATTTAAAGGTGCTATGAGCAGTATATTTTTTTTTATATTTCATAATAATGAAACCTGTTCAAATCAAATATTAGTTTTACTGATAACAATGGTACAGTTGAGTTATTAGCAATTAGAAATATAGTTTTCTTAATGTCCAAGTTCTTTTTGTTTACAGTTTTGGTTTTAAGACCCTTCATACTCAATTGTCCAATCAGAAAAGTCGAAAGACTGGCAACCCACAGACCATTGTTTTGATTTAGACTGCAGTAACGTTCAAAAATAATATGAGCGCATGCTGCTTACAGTACCTTTTAATGCTGTTTTCACAATGGCACTGTATAGACCTAAAACACAGTGGATATGTCACCATTTTTGCGCCCAGCAGAGCTTATTTGAGTATGCACACAAATGGCGTGAGACATGCATCGCAATTTCAGGTTAGCTCTATTACTGTGTATGTGGCTGTACTCTCACATTGACAGTTGAATGGCTTTACTATTAGAGAAACACAGAGGTAGAGCTGCGAGCAGCGTTGCAGAGTGCACCAACAAGTGTGAAAACAACCTAAAATACACACCTTTTTTGGTAAACTCTAAACAAATGTTAACAGTGCTACAGGATTTGAAATAAAAGTGGATAGAATTAATTTACTTTTTGTGATGACTATCTTTTAGCCGGGCTGCATCAGGGAGGAGGAAGACTGGGAAACCAGTGACTCCAGCGAAGAATACAGCCATGCATCAGACCCAGAATTTAATCCTAATCAGTTAGGACCTGATTCATCTTCCAGTAACGAAGAAGGCATTCAAAACAATGACGATGCTTCATCACCATCAACACTTTCAGACAATTCAGAAGCAAATACAAGAATGGAAGATAAACAAACAGGCAAGTGCCTCAGAAAACACAAGAACACCACCACCTACTCAAAAATAAAAAGGATAAAACATAAAACCACAAAAGAGGTCAAAACAGTCACTATTAAAGTCTGTTCTAGAAAGGGAGATGGCAAACGATCTTGGGACAAAAAACATTATTGCCTTTATTGTGGAAAGGCAAACTCAAAAATGGCAAGACATTTGGAAAGGAAACATTTGGATATAAAAGATGTAGCATATGCCTTTAGTTTTTCATTGAGGTCAAAGGAGAGAAAATCTCTTTTGGAGCAACTTCGTAACAAAGGCGACTTCAAGCACAATAGAAAAGTCTTGGAAAAAGGCAAAGGGCAACTAGTGACATGGAGGCAACCTTCGCAAAAAGCCTCTGTTGAAGATTATTTGCCGTGCACATATTGTTATGGCATGTTTGCAAAAAAAGAATTATGGAAACATCAGGGTTCATGCAGAACAAAAAAAATGTGTGGGAATGAAGGTAAACACATAAAAAGAGTTCAAGGTCATGCTGCATCACTGCTTCCAATTGCATCATCTTCTAGTGGATGTCAGAAGATAATTAATAACATGAGGCAAGATCATGTGTCTTTTCACATCAGGAGTGATGACTTGATATGCAGCTATGGAGAATCCCTGTTTGCTAAACATGGTCGTATGCAATCACGATACCAGTATATTGCTCAAAGAATGAGATCTCTTGGACGATTGATGTTAGTTGCGAAAGACATGGACAAGACAGTCAAGGGTCTCAAAGACCTTTGTGCACCCTCAAAGTTTCAGTTTGTTCTCAGTGTGGCTCAGAGACTCACAGAGTTCAGTCCAGGCAAAAATGAGTATGGTAAACCATCAACAGTAGTTAAAATTGGATTTTGTTTAAAAGGAGCCGTTGAAGTACTGATTGGACAAACACTTATGAATGATGATGACAAAGCAGAGAGAGAGGCGAAAAAATTTTTGGAACTTTTAGAGAAAAACTGGAAAACCCATGTTTCAGTCAATGCACATCAAATGATGCAAGAAAAAAGATGGAACAAACAAGATGACATACCACTGATTAAAGATGTGATTGCTCTGAGGGACCATCTTAGGATGGTGGAAGATAAAGCAAAAGAAAAACTTCAACAGAAAGCAAGTGTGACGGCCTACAAAATGTTAAATGAGGTGGTCCTGGCACAGGTCATTGTATTTAATAAAAGGCGTGAAGGGGAGGCATCAAGATTGACCCTGGACACATATCAAACAGCTTGTACAAATCCCATTAATCAAGACATTTATGAGACTTTGTCCCCTTTAGAGAAAGAGCTAAGCAAACTACTTACACGCATAGAAACCCGTGGGAAAAGGGGAAGAAAAGTACCTGTTTTCTTAACTGAAAGAATGAAAGGGTCGATTGAGTTATTAATTAAAAGAAGACAGGATGTAGAAATACCCTCTGAAAACCCATACTTATTTGCAAGAACAGGAGCACTGAGTAACATACGTGGCTGTGACTGCTTGAGAAAGTACGCAGAGGCAAGCAATGCTGAAAACCCAGACCTCCTAAGATCAACTAAACTTAGGAAGCAGGTAGCCACTCTTTGCCAGCTTTTAGACATCACAGAACAAGAGCTTGAACAAGTGGCACGATTCATGGGACATGACATTAGAGTCCACAGAGACTTCTACAGAACCACCGACAAAACTTTCCAAATTGCCAAAATCAGCAAACTGCTCTTTGCAATGGAAGAAGGTGGTGCTGCAGCGCTAAAGGGGAAGAACCTCAACACGATAGCTCTTCCTGTCAATAGTAAGCATGTCACACACTTGAATCAGTATTATTTAGACAATACCTGCTTAATCACAAGTACTAACTCTTTTAGTTACTATGATAAAAAGTTTGTCACTGAAATTGCTCACTGCACATTTCAATGAATCTTGAGCTGTCAATACAGCAAGGATATGTAAATACTTAGCTTTGGTTTTATTTTACAGTGCATAGCACTCAAGTCAAAACACGTGAGCAGCCACAGCAGCGTGACAAAGACAAAGAAACTGAAGGTATGTTTATGTAGCTCAAAGTGTACAACACTGATTATGAAGTAGGGCTAGGGAGAGTCCTCACACTTCTCAAAAAGCAAATAAGAAAAAGGTACTTCCTAGCTAGCTGTATTATATTTGTATCTATTGACACAGATTTATGATTATTAAGTTTTTATACTATAATTGAATTTGAAAATTTAAAGTTAATACCCTCTTTTCTTGGAGCACCTTATCAGCTGATTGTACAGAAACAGCTGACCATGTCATAAAATATATAGCTCCATTTGATTACAGAGTATTTCCATCAAAAATAAATGTCTCATACATCAATCTGTGCAGTATGTATGAATGTTATTGATCTGCAGAACAATACAACAACTTTGGAGCCTTTTATATCCAAAAGATTGTCAGAAATGTTTTTGTAACTGATAAGTTTTTGTTTTTACAGCAGCTCCAGGTCAGTCGCTGGATTTTGACTTCAACTACAAAGGTGACACAGAAGAAGAAGAAGAAGAAGGTATTATAAAAATGTATATTTCCATTAGTTTTGGTGGCAGGCACAGTGTTCTTGAGCATAGTTTCTGTTGTACATGATCTGTCTGGTGTTACCTGAACCTGGTTTTGTCCTCCTTAGTCTAGTACTGTGGTCTAGACCTAAGTTTAGTCCTGGTTCAGAACTGGATTTGTCATGGTTATGTTTTTCTTTAGTTTTTGACAAATTTTAGACCTGGTTTAATAGAAACGGTGAGTTTCTAGAGCCAGGATTTGGGGATTTCTTCCTAAAATTGTTATTTACCTGTACTATAGAACATAAACATGACTCTGAGTGAATTTTAAAGCAAGTTTTTCTGCACACAGTCTAGTTCATTGTCATTGGAGTTTTAGGCCAGATTCATTGTCAAAAAACTTAATGGATGATGTAACATTTTGACAGAGTTATTAAAGTGTTGTAGTTGTACTCAAAATTTAAATATTAATATCTGGCTTTTGTTTTATTTTACAGTGCATAGCACTCAAGTCAAAAAACGTGAGCAGCCACAGCAGCGTGACAAAGACAAAGAAACTGAAGGTATGTTTATGTAGCTCAAAGTGTACAACACTGATTATGAAGTAGGACTAGGGAGAGTCCTCACACTTCTCAAAAAGCAAATAAGAAAAAGGTACTTCCTAGCTAGCTGTATTATATTTGTATCTATTGACACAGATTTATGATTATTAAGTTTTATACTATAATTGAATTTGAAAATTTAAAGTTAATACCCTCTTTTCTTGGAGCACCTTATCAGCGGATGGTACAGAAACAGCTGACTATGTCATAAAAAATATAGCTCCATTTGATTACAGAGTATTTCCATCAAAAATAAATGTCTCATACATCAATCTGTGCAGTATGTATGAATGTTATTGATCTGCAGAACAGTACAACAACCAGGGCTTAAAGTTCTCCAGCCAGAGGCCGGATTTCCGGCATGTGGCGCTTGGCTGTGGAAAAAAAACTTATTAAAACATTTTTTTTGTATATAATAATAATTGGAGATTGCTAAAGGGGAATACGCTAAATGAACAAAGCATTCACTCCCTAGAAATATATTAGCCTGTAAGCGGAGCCTTGAATGGCGGTGGTGGTTCCAGCTGGAACCGGGTCATGACGCACTGCTCATCTGTCTCTCCTCCTCACTGCCCCGAGCCCCGCCTGCTCCTCTCCTCTGAGTGACAGCAGTGGGACAGTCCCGCCTTGATGTTGACTGTCTCTCCTACGAGTTGTCCAGTGATAGCTCACGTGTTTATGAGGCTTAAACCTACACTCAACCACGTTTTTCTGGGGAAAAAAAAAAGTTTATACACGGCACTCCATTCGTTCCACTCTCATCTCAGATGCCGCGCACTTCTCCGTGCTTGGACGAGCGGCTTTTGAACTGAACACATATTTACGTAACTCTGACAGTGTGTGCCACAAGGAGACAGAGATACTGCAGCAGTTTGTTCGCTAAGTTAGCAAAGCAGCTGTATTTACCTGCGATGCTGATTCCTCTGGAGCCGAGCTGATTGAGAAACGGACTCATTGAGTTTAGCTCTTTAGTGCCATGTCAATGATTTTTTTTAATCTGACACTTGATGAACTGCGGAAATATTTTTATAAATTGCTTACTAAAATAAACAGTGCTGTAGACTATTAAAACAGCATATTTACTTGCCTGGAAACTCCAGACTGATATGTCTCTGTGTTATTCTACAGAGAAATATCAGTCTGGTCACCGCCGTCCGCAGTGGTTTACTCAAATCCCAAGCGTACCGTGCATTTTGATTGGTTTATTTAAGTCACGTGTTCTTCGCGAGCAGCGTCACTCGTAGGCGTCTCCTCGCCGACAACAATCAAGATGGCGCACCGAGGAGCGAGAGTTAGTTTCACTCAGCGTATGGTACGGTAATGTTGAAATAACTCCTCGTTCCTCCCTCGTGGCTTCACTCCGTTTGTTTACTTTCTCACTTTCTTGTCGCTTTGTTAACGTCACGTCCGCCATTTTCTGATTGGCTAACTCCGCTGTCCGTTAACTCAGGTTTGCTCCGCCCTAGAAATCGAATTGATTGTAAGGCGACCGGACTCATCGCTGGTACAGCGGTGAGTCTGGAATTTCCAGGCAACATATTTACTGTGTCATTACAAACTTGAGTTTTGACATGTTGTATACAGGTGAATGTGTAAATGAGCATTTTTCTCTCTCACATTCAAATCAAAAAGTCTAACACATGTTTTTATAATTTCACTACACCCAGAGTGAATTTTAAGCATTGTTTTCATATAATGTTGATAATTATGGTTCACAGTTACAGAAAACCCCCAAATTCAATTATTCACAAAATTAGAATATTGTGTGAAATGTTTTTGTAACTGATAAGTTTTTGTTTTTACAGCAGCTCCAGGTCAGTCGCTGGATTTTGACTTCAACTACTATGGTGACACAGAAGAAGAAGAAGAAGAAGGTATTATAAAAATGTATATTTCCATTAGTTTTGGTGGCAGGCACAGTGTTCTTGAGCATAGTTTCTGTTGTACATGATCTGTCTGGTGTTACCTGAACCTGGTTTTGTCCTCCTTAGTCTAGTACTGTGGTCTAGACCTAAGTTTAGTCCTGGTTAAGAGCTGGTTCAGAACTGGATTTGTCATGGTTATGTTTTTCTTTAGTTTTTGACAAATTTTAGACCTGGTTTAATAGAAACGGTGAGTTTCTGGAGCCAGGATTTGGGGATTTCTTCCTAAAATTGTTCCTTACCTGTACTATAGAACATAAACATGACTCTGAGTGAATTTTAAAGCAAGTTTTTCTGCACACAGTCTAGTTCATTGTCATTGGAGTTTTAGGCCAGATTCATTGTCAAAATGTTACATCATCCATTAAGTTTTTTGACAGAGTTATTAAAGTGTTGTAGTTGTACTCAAAATTTAAATATTAATATTTGGCTTTTGTTTTATTTTACAGTGCATAGCACTCAAGTCAAAAAACGTAAGCAGCCACAGCAGCGTGACAAAGACAAAGAAACTGAAGGTATGTTTATGTAGCTCAAAGTGTACAACACTGATTATGAAGTAGGGCTAGGGAGAGTCCTCACACTTCTCAAAAAGCAAATAAGAAAAAGGTACTTCCTAGCTAGCTGTATTATATTTGTATCTATTGACACAGATTTATGATTATTAAGTTTTTATACTATAATTGAATTTGAAAATTTAAAGTTAATACCCTCTTTTCTTGGAGCACCTTATCAGCTGATTGTACAGAAACAGCTGACCATGTCATAAAATATATAGCTCCATTTGATTACAGAGTATTTCCATCAAAAATAAATGTCTCATACATCAATCTGTGCAGTATGTATGAATGTTATTGATCTGCAGAACAATACAACAACTTTGGAGCCTTTTATATCCAAAAGATTGTCAGAAATGTTTTTGTAACTGATAAGTTTTTGTTTTTACAGCAGCTCCAGGTCAGTCGCTGGATTTTGACTTCAACTACAAAGGTGACACAGAAGAAGAAGAAGAAGAAGGTATTATAAAAATGTATATTTCCATTAGTTTTGGTGGCAGGCACAGTGTTCTTGAGCATAGTTTCTGTTGTACATGATCTGTCTGGTGTTACCTGAACCTGGTTTTGTCCTCCTTAGTCTAGTACTGTGGTCTAGACCTAAGTTTAGTCCTGGTTAAGAGCTGGTTCAGAACTGGATTTGTCATGGTTATGTTTTTCTTTAGTTTTTGACAAATTTTAGACCTGGTTTAATAGAAACGGTGAGTTTCTAGAGCCAGGATTTGGGGATTTCTTCCTAAAATTGTTCCTTACCTGTACTATAGAACATAAACATGACTCTGAGTGAATTTTAAAGCAAGTTTTTCTGCACACAGTCTAATTCATTGTCATTGGAGTTTTAGGCCAGATTCATTGTCAAAAAACTTAATGGATGATGTAACATTTTGACAGAGTTATTAAAGTGTTGTAGTTGTACTCAAAATTTAAATATTAATATTTGGCTTTTGTTTTATTTTACAGTGCATAGCACTCAAGTCAAAAAACGTAAGCAGCCACAGCAGCGTGACAAAGACAAAGAAACTGAAGGTATGTTTATGTAGCTCAGAAAGTACACAACAACACTGTTGTCAGTGTTTACTGACTATGAAGTAGGGCTGTGCGATAAAATGATTTTATCCAGTAATTCAAATTTGTAGTTCATGTCGATTTGTATGGATTTTTTTTTTTTTTTTTTACAACCTGGCACCAACGCGCCCCTTGGGGCTTCTGTAGTTTGGAGTAAGCTCAACTCTCCCCCTTGCGTGGCAGCAGAGAAAAACACAAACAACAGGGCAGCGAGCAGAAAGGCATCCTGTCATCAGCTGTTTATAACTGGTTTGGATTTGTGGCATTAGAGGCATGACAAATTCTGCAGAGTGAGAGAAGAGCTGCTGCTCTCCCTGCGACATGAAGACCGCCTCAGCCCCAGCACCCGCTAAAAACAAACTACATCCACAGAAAGTTTTACAAACTGTGTCCCATGTGATGAGAACGGGGCCTGGTGAAAAGTGATCACAGAGGCAAGCACTGTGTTTATTGCAAGAAAAAGGACCGGGTTTAATTGCACTGAAAGTTGCATGTGCTTTCAGCCTCCTCAGTCTGTGTGAGAGAGCAGTACTAAAAGAAAGCACTGCCAGTTTTTTGACATCCAAAATTCAAAAGGCTGTAGCTTAAAAATAATTAGTGATAGAGTCTTACTGTAAATGAGAAAAATGTCAGTTATGAACCAAAGTTTATGAATGTAGTAATTATAGGCATCTAATCTGCATATATTTTGCATATTGTGACGTCATTATCAGGCAGAAGTGCTGAATTATGTATTTTTGTCTCTTTCTCCAATTAATAAATGAGTAGAAACCAGGTAAACTCTAAACCAACATTAGTTAACTATAACCTCTCATTTCTGATAACTAGTAAAATGTGAGGAAAGAAAAATTTGCATCTGCAAGTTTGTCATGTCCTGGCAGCAGGTTCATCAAACTGCTGTATCCACTCCTGATAAACCTCCTCCTGTCTCTGATCCCAGCCTCAGTGCTGTTGTTTATGTTCGCCACGCTGCTCCCACCGCGCCCTGGGCAACACCTGCCTCTCCCCACGCCTCTCTCTTCTCACTCCTCTGCCTCTTCTGCGGGAAAAGTGCGTGAATGAACGGGAGGTGCTTGGTGCACATTTATTTCACTCAAAACCGCACTGTTCCTGAGTTCACTCTCGGTACTGCGGCTGTGGAGACTCCGTGCTGCGCCGCCTCCGCGAGACAAAGTCGCGGGACGAACGACAGCCTCGCGCGCACATCTCCCTCTCAAAACTGCATTATTCCCGACCTCACGTTCACTCCCAGGGTCAGAGTAACTAAGTGCACGCCTGCCTCTGTCACCTACAGTGGGCAGAGTGACGGGGAAACGCCGTGCGCAGTGACTGTGAGCATAGCTCGCGCGCCGCCACCGGGAAACCACTCCTCGCTCGCACTTTCACTTTCGCGGCTCTCTTCACTCTCTCTTGGTTCAAAAAGTAGATGTTCTCCCTCAGAATCAGAGTCAGCAGTTATCAAAGCTACTGCTGCATCAGTGCTGTACATTTTATTAGCTACTGTCACCTTTTCCTCTCAAAACTGTAGAGGAATCTCCTCCACAGACGCGCTCTGACGCACCACTTCCTGTGAGACTCGCTCACCTTTGAGCACGTCTTTTCTATTGGGCTAGAAACTAAGTCCTGGGTGTCTGACACCGAGAGGAAGGGAGTAAAAACAAGATTTAGCATTTTAATAGGACGTAGGGGCTGTTATTTTTAGCAACGTTGCTCGTTGCAATTCTGCGACTTTGACGCTTAGAGGGTTAAATTGCATTAAATATACGTATTTTAGTCATTCAGACTGGGTTCATTGAGTCAGTGTGAGTTGATCTCTTTCATACATTAAAACTAAATATATGTTTTCCCCCATAAGGCTATGGTTAATAAAGCTTTTTATTAAGGCTGTCCAAATATCACCACTTACTGCAATATTCAACACAGCTGTGCCATATCCATACACTTTCATCTCTTATTTTGAGGCCACAACAAAAGCTAAGGATTTAGATCTAAACTCAAGGTAGCCTACTTTTTACTTCACTAGACTCTAAAACAATTTCTGTCACTTGCAGTTTAATTTTAATTTTAAATCGTAAATTGTTTAGTTCATATTGCGTGGCTGTAGTATGAAGGCTTGACTGGAGAGATCCTTATCACAGAGACACAGATACTTCCTAGCCAGCTGTATTAGATTTGTATCTATTGACACAGTTGCAGACGTATCAGTTATTATTGTTATTATACACCAGACAAACTGTTTTTTTTTCCTTTCTAGGCTCCAGAAACGTTGTGAGGAGACCCTGGTCTGAAGTGGAGAAGGCGGCCGTTGAAAATTACCTTTCCAACTTTGTAAATGAAAGAAAGGTTCCAGGAAAGGAAGCCTGTATGAACGCCAGCAGAGACAAACGCCTCAAACAAAGGTCATGGCGAGACATTAAGAACTTTGTTTACAATAAAATTGTCACGTTAAACCGTAGGTCAGCTGCAAGGAAACTGTTTTAAATTACAATGTTAAGACCTGATTTAATTTTTGTTTTTGATTAAAAAAAAATATATATATATAAAATATATATTCTTAGTTATTGTTCCCACTGACACTGAAAATCTAAAGCATACGATTGCAAGACTAATGCTGTTAGAAAGTTGTTTCCACTCAGACTTAGTGTTCTGTTGTAATGACAGTTAAGCCATTTGATCAATGGAGGCTTTAATAAAGGAAATTTCTATCCTTTGACAGTGTTTTTTTTTTCAGTGTTTGTTTTTTGTTTTGTTTTTTTGCTCATGGAATCCAGTGTAACCACACAGTACTCATTTGGTATTGATTACTGGGAAGTATTGATAATAATTAATACAGGTAAAACAAAGGACTATGCATAAGTTTTAGATGTGATGGGTGTTTTCAGCCAGAACACATGAACATATTGTTGTGGTCCATCTCTCAGGTCACAGAGCTATGTTAATGTTTGCTTTGTTTTACTTGCAACAATCCTAAAACTCTGCATCTTAAGTTGCTTAATTTATCTTTTACAAAACGTAATGAAATGGTCAGCATTAGGGTAATGTAATTTTTATTGAAATGAATTAACTCATAACTACTACCACTATGGGTATTGATTGAGTTTCCCCAAAAAGTAATTAGTATCGTATCAATTCTAAAAAGTCTGTATCATCTCTGCCATGCAGTTTGCACCTCATTAAGCGAGACGCTGTAACCTTATTAAAAGTTGCTGAATTAATTTTTATAACAAACCATATATGAATGTATTTTTTATTTGCTTAAGACAAAATGCAGAAAATGTATTTTTGTCATCAAACTCCATTGATTACTTCACATGTAAAAAGGTCTGTAAAGTTCAAGAATGAAAAACTTCAGGAATACACAACCTTACATTTTTTTTTATGATTTAGCACAGAACTATGAATAATTTCCCCCAAAAGAAACAATAAGAACCCAATTACTAAAATGTAGTTGTACTGTTTAAAAGGTCCTCACTTACATGGTACAAAACTTAAAAAACAGAAGTCTTTTTCCTCAGTTTTGAGGTGACAATCTGAACACAGGTGACACCTAGTGTTGAAGTGTAGTAAACTTTTGGTTCTAAGTAGTTTAGAAAGGGTGGTCCTCACTCCAAATGTGACGTTACCTGGACCTCACTTTAGTGCTTGTACAAGAATGTGTGTGTCTGTGTGTGTGTGTGTGTGTGTCTGTGTGTGTTGTGGGTGCAGTACCTTTCT